>BPTQ01000006.1:40385162-40547038 GCA_019973895.1 Chrysanthemum seticuspe
TTAGTAAGAAGAGGGGTGAGTTAGAATGAAGAAATGGCTCTCTATTTATAGGCAAAAATCTTCACTGTTCCCCGGATCCCTTCCAATTGGGATCCGTCTAGTGTAATCCTAGGGATCCGTGGAACGCTCCTCTTTGCCCAATGGTTTTTTAGTTATGGGTCAATGGTTATGGGTTGGTCCATGGGTTTTCTTAGATTCAATATATCTAAGTATACATTGTATCTAGTCTACTTGAGTATGGATTAAGATCCATGGGTTATGGTCCATGGGTTATGGTTTTTACCCATCCTAATAAACAATTACAACAAATGCTTAATTACTATATTTTTGTATTTAAATGGCTATATGTAAATGCTTTACAAAAATAACATGTATCCTTAAAATTATACTTAAGATAACATTATATTTGTTATCAACAAAACACAAAGAGATCGCAAAATATTAATAAACGTTTTTACGGTTTATTTGTATTAACAATCTCCCTCTTTTTGTTGATGACAAAACATAATGTTATGATGAGTAAAACTTAAGAATAGATGTAATTTTTGAAAGCCCCTAAGTTTTACTTCTTCTCCCCTTTTTTGTCGAAACAAAAAGTTAACCCTTGGAAGAAATAAACGGTAGCTCCCCCTTTTTTGGGGCGTCAAGTGAAGAAAAATAAAAATCCTACAAAAAGAAAGGTTAGTAACATGCTTAAATAATCTTGTGATTGACGAGAATCAAGATTGGGAGCCAAGGTATGTAAACAAGCCCTTGTAATAAAACAACAAATTGTAGTGGTATTTATGCCACGTACAAGCATGTAACAATAAGAACAAGACTTGTTCTTGAAAATGACTTTAAAAGAAGAAATAAATACTAAAAATAGAAAATAGTAGTAGTGATTCCTTCCATGCTTGCATAAGGTCATGGATGGAGGTTTTGATGAGTGATGGTATTGATGCGATCAAGGATGAGGTTGAGTATGAAACGCATTTCTTCCCTAACTTCTATTGCGATTTCCCTAGTGGATTGGCAATGTTCACAATGTAAATGATGTGGGTAATGAGTGCGGAAGTTTTCCGAGTTGTTTTGATTTGAGTTATGCGGAAGATGTGGTGGGAAAATGGGAAAATATGGATCAACATTCGGAATGTTTGTAAATGGTGGTGGAAAAGAACCTAGACGTTCTTGTAATGTGATGGGAGCTAATGGTGGTGATGTTTCAAGATCTTGAAAAATAGTATTTGGAGATGTGGGGGATGTTAAAAAGACTATTTCTTTTTGTTTAGGTTGTTTAGATCTTGTTGTATTCTTAAAGAGTTCCAAAAGAGTGACTTTAGGTGGTGATGAAGTTGGTGTACTTGTTGGTGATGAGGGAGGTGCTATAAAGGAAGCATATTGTGGTGAGTTGTTTGTTGAGGAAGAACCATTTGAGGTTGGTTTTGCTAAGCAACAAGATCGGATACTGATCCGTGCGGATATCCTAGAGTTTGATTGTGGTATTTTGGATGGTGGTAGTACAAAGGTTTGGGTATCATGAAGATGATTGTTTGTACTAGGTGATTCATCTAAAGGGTTTGTGGATGACATGGTGTATTGTGTTTGTGAGGATGAGATGGATTATGCAAGCATTTTGGGAGTTCTTTATATAGAAAAACAAAGAATTGTAATGAATGCTTGACTCAAAATGTGGATTAAAATCTAATGATTAGATATGAATTTAAGGCATGTGATTATGAGAACACAATCATTAAAGAGCATACTCCAAAACATAAAACAAATATGGATTTTTCATCCAAAGTGAGAAAAATAGAAGGTAAAAACAACTTCTGTCTCACGGATACCACGGATCCGTCCAGCATGAAGGCTGGGATCCGTGGGTCTGGTGATTCAGGCAGCACAAAATTTTCCTTTTGGAAACATTTTTGCCTATTGTGTGCCTATATGCAAACTATTTGGAGTTGCGGTTATCTCGACCTCTAAAAGGAAAAAGAAAAATAATCTAGAAGTAGAAAAAGCATCCTATTGAGATAACCCGAAAACACATATTTAGTACATAAGTACGTAATTGAGTGTTATCAATGCTCCTAATTCATTGTTGCTTAAATGAATGTACCCGAAAACACATATTAGTTATGTGTCCCCTTTAGCATTCAAAAGACATGAGATGCAATGAAAACGGGTTTTTACTTTTTATTAATAATGAAAAAGCGATTTGTCCTAGACGTGAGAAATTGCTTTTGTGAAATTGATATGGGAAGGTATCATTCTTTTAGAAAACATTTTGAAAAGAGTTTTTCTTTGAAAATGTGTATGTGTTTGAAAAAAAAATAAGAAAGCTATAAGTCGAAAACTTATCTTGGGTTTTGAAAATTCCCGTATTGTTTGTGAGTTGTGCGTGAAATAGAGATCCTAGACTCAGAAAGAAGAAGGCTAGTGTTTACATACCTTGTAGAGTCAAATAAGTTACGACGTTTGTTCCATTAGACCAAGACCAAGACGAAGTAGGTTGAATTGTTCCCGCTTCAACGGTTTGGTGACGACGTCGGCTATGTTGTCTTCAGATGCTACCTTCTCAATAGAGATGTTCCCCTTTTGAACATTGTCTCTTAAGAAGTGATGTCGAATCTCTATATGCTTTGTGCGAGAATGCAATACTGGATTCTTGCTTAAGTCGATGGCACCTTTGTTGTCACATAGGATGGCTATGTCGCTTAGATGAATGTCGTAGTCGACTAACGCTTGTTTCATCCATAGTGCTTGTTGGCATGATTTGCCGGCAGAGACGTACTCGGCTTCGGTTGTTGATATTGCTAATGCCGTTTGTTTCTTAGAAAACCAAGATGTTAAACAACATCCCATGAAAGTACATACCTCACTTGTACTTTTTCTATCAACGTAATCACCTGCATGGTCAGAATCTGCATATACAATTGTTTCTACTCCCGTGCCCTTAGGATACCATAATCCTAATTGTGTTGTACCCTTAATGTATCTAAATATTCTTTTTACGGCTTCTAGGTGTGATATTTTAGGGTCTTCTTGAAACCTAGCACATAAGCAAACACTAAACATGATATCTGGCCTACTTGTCGTGAGGTAGAGAAGACTACCTATCATGCCACGATATTTAGTATTATCTACGGATTCGCCGTCTTCATCTTTTGTGAGTTTGGTGTCGGATGACATTGGTGTCCTAATTGGTTTCGACTCTTCTAGACCGAATTTCTTTAACATCTTCTTTATGTATTTAGATTGATTAAAGAAGATACCATCTTCTACTTGTTTAATTTCTAGACCAAGAAAGAAACTAAGTTCTCCCATCATACTCATCTCGAACTCGTCATGCATGATTTTAGAGAAATCATCACACATGTCTTGACAAGTGGATCCGAATATAATATCATCTACATATATTTGCACTATGATTATATGTGACTCTCTTTTCTTAGTAAAAAGTGTGTTGTCAACTAACCCCATGGTATACTTGTGTTTAATTAAAAATGACTTGATTCTATCATACCAAGCTTTTGGAGCTTGTTTAAGACCGTAAATGGCTTTCTTTAGTTTATATACATGTTTGGGTTTTTCAAAATCGATGAAGCCCGGAGGTTGATCTACGTATACTTCTTCATTAATGAAGCCATTTAGAAAAGCGCTTTTGACATCCATTTGATAAAGCTTTAGATCATTAGCACAAGCATACGCAAGAAGTAT
The DNA here is from genome assembly GCA_019973895.1 of Chrysanthemum seticuspe. Taxonomy (NCBI): domain Eukaryota; kingdom Viridiplantae; phylum Streptophyta; class Magnoliopsida; order Asterales; family Asteraceae; genus Chrysanthemum; species Chrysanthemum seticuspe. The sequence continues at coordinate 40,388,862 of BPTQ01000006.1, forward strand.
TCTTATAGACTCTAATCTAGCCACGGGGGCATAGGTCTCATCAAAGTCTATTCCTTCTTGTTGGTTATACCCTTGGGCAACGAGTCTAGCATTGTTCCTAGACACTACTCCGTTTGCATCTAATTTGTTTTTATAAACCCATTTGGTTCCTATTATGGTTTGATTACTAGAAGAGGGACAAGCGTCCAAACATCATTAGACACGAATTGATTTAGTTCTTCTTGCATAGCCATTACCCAACTCTCATCTTTTATGGCTTCTTGTGTATTCCTAGGTTCTATGGTTGAAACGAAACAAAACAAGCTACTTTGATTTTGAACTTGAGACCTTAATGTTCGTTCGTTTAGCTTTCCTATGACTTTATCTATGGGGTGATCTTTGGACTCTTTAATGTTTATGATTTCATTATTTAAAGGTTTTTCTTCTTCATTTATCTTTTTCTTTATTACTATAGCATCACTTTCTATGATCTCGTCATCGACAAGAGGTGGAGAGGGTTTGGGTGGACTTTCATCAAATTTTATATTTAATGACTCTTCTACCTTCATTGTTTCTTTGTTTAATATGACGTAAGCTTTGCTATTTGGCGAATAACCTAGAAAGATACCTTCGGTTGATTTAGGATCAAATTTTGTAAGGTAATCTTTAGTGTTAAGAATAAAACATTTGCTTCCAAAGACTCTAAGGTGATTTAACGTAGGCTTTTAGCCTCAGAGTAACTCATATGGAGTTTTACCTAAGATTGGTCTTATTAAGACTCGATTGAGTATGTACGTTGAAGTATCAACGGCATTACACCAAAACTTTTGAGGTATGGATTGTTCATTAAGCATTGTTCGACTCATTTCTTGTAGGGTTCTATTCTTTCTTTCTACTACCCCATTCGATTGTGGAGTGCGTGGAGCCGAGAAGTTGTGAGTAATACCATTAGCGTCACAAAAGGCTCCAAATTGCACTTCATTATCGAATTCCCTACCATGATCCGTCCTAATGGACACTATAGGACTTCCTAGTTGTCTTTGGATCTTTTTGCATAATATTTCAAAATAATTAAAGGTTTCCGTTTTGTTCTTTAAAAATTTTGTCCATGTATACCTAGAGTAGTCATCCATTATGACCAAAGTGTAGTAGTTGCCTCCATAAATTTAGATAGCGGATGGACCAAATAAATCCATATGTAGTAATTCTAGACACCTAGTTGTTGACACCATGTTTTTAGCTTTATGACTAGAATGAGCTTGTTTTCCTACATTACAAGCATCACAAAAGTGATGTTCATATTTTAACTTAGGTAGATCTCTTACTAGATCTTTGGATGATAGCGATTGAAGAAGTCGCATATTCGCATGACCCAATCTTCGATGCCATAAGGTCGAAGTATCATCCATAGAGGTAAGACAAATTTTGTCTTTAGGTTCACTACCAATTTTAATGACATAGACTCCATGTTTCCTAATTCCTCTTCCTATGGTTATGCCATTTTTTAGTATCTTACTACCGGTTTTGGTAAAAAGTACATTGCACTTTTTATCACATATTTGTCCTATACTTAAGATATTAAAGTTTAGGTTTTCTACGTGACACACATCGTTAATGGTTAGAGATTTGTTAGAAATCGTACCTTTACTGATGATTCTACTTTTGCTATTTCCAAACACCACATTACCTCCATTTACGGATTCATATGTGGAGAATAGATCCCTATTTCCGGTCATGTGCCTCGTGCACCCGCTATCCTTGACCCATTCCTCGGGGTCTAGATCGACCTTTAAGCACACCAAAAACAATAATAAACTCAAAAGTTTGGTCCCCATTTGTTCATGGGTCCATTAGTGTTAAACATTCCATTCATGTTAGACATGTATGGATAAGATGAGTATGCATTCCATGGAGCAAAGTTTTGAAAAGGAAAACCGGTTTGCATATTTGGGTTCCATCCCATTTGATGGTTACTTCTTGGATAAACGTTATTAGGTCTCCTAAATGAATTAGGTTTTGAAAAAGATGAAGCTTTGTTTCTTGCGAAAGTAGGATTATATTTTGGAGGTGGTTGTCTAATGGTGACGTGAGTTGGTTTCTTCCTATTAATGATAACAAAATCAGTTCTAGATGAAGACGTTACGTTATTGCTACTGTTTGCTATAGCAGATCCACGGATCCATGTCTGTACACTAGCCGGTTCCCTTTTTAGGGGATCCGTGGGATCCGCCACAACAGTGGCTGGTTTTTCTAGCGCCTTAACAAATTTTGTTTCTTTACTTTCACTAGTTGATGGATCAAGTTGTTGAATACCTAATCCTTTTAGGTTGTTACCGGTTTTAACACCATCTAGTATTGTATCTAAGGTGTTCGTACTCATTCTAGCAATTTTAGAATCTAGATGATCAACTAGTGTTTGAAGTTGAACGCAAAGTTCACATTCACCACTTGATATTTTACCCTTTTCTAAACGTTTTAGTTTTGCTTTTAATTCTATGACTTCTTTATCTAAATGTAGGTTTTGACTCTTTAAAAGCTTATTTTTGTTAATTAGTTTTAAGATAATGTTGCATAGTTTGTCATATTCATTATGCAAAGAGTCGTCATCAAGTGATGAACTACTATAGTATTCGTGACATACCACTTCATTTTCCATGAGACAAATTTCTTCGTCCTCCTCGTCGCTCATTCCCCACGTGCCGCTCACGAACGCTTTTTGATCGTCCCGTTTGGGACACTTACTAATAAAGTGGTTTGGGTCCCCACATTTAAAGCAAGTACGATCATCCTTTGGCTTCTCGTCCTCTTTGCTTTTCCGAAAGCCTTTCTTATCGTCATATGGTTGTTTGACGTATCTTCCCTTTCTTCTAAAGAACTTTTTAAAGTCCCTTACCGCCATAGCGTACTCCTCGTCATTACTACTCGAATAGGAGTTCTCTTCATCGCTTGAAGCCTTTTTGGCTTTAAGGGCAAGAGATTTGTGTTTCTCTTTTACCTTTGAGGCTTCGGAGTCTTTGGCAAGGACAAGCTCGTAGACTTTTAGGTTGCCTATGAATTCATCGAGGGTGAGGATTGTTGTTAGGAATTAGAAAATTCCATAGTGAAGAGTCAGTCACCCCAACTATTATCTAGCATAAGTTAGCTCGTAGATTTGTCATTAGTCACGTTATTTAGGAGTTTATTAGTTAGTTTGTAGCATAATATAGTTTAGTGCAACACCGTGGAGGAAGGTCGGGTCTTTACCCACTGTATCCCTGATCCACAGGCTGTCAGGAGGTCGTTTAGTTTGTAACCTATAAATACCCTCTACCTTGCAAGGTAGAGGGTTGGATGTTCTTTTGGTAATCTAATATTCAACAAGTTTCTCTTACTAGAATATCCCACTTTCTCTCTCTCTAAAATCATCTATATGCTCATTTTGTTAATGTTATGATATGTAAGTGAAATCCAATATTCTACAATTGGTATCAAGAGCCATGGTTAGATCATATCTTGCACATCTTTGGATTTTTAGTGGTTTTTAGGTGGTTTTTTGAGTTTGAAAAAGTTTAGTGGTTTGTGCATCATTTGGTTGATTTCTTGTGTTAAAGTTTGGATTTTGTTAGTACTTTTATGTTTAGAATCATCACAAGTGTTTAGGGTTTCATTTGGTAAGCTTGAATCATCTTGGTTGGGTTGTTTTTGGATTGAAAAGTGATGTTTATGTGGTTTTTTTCTTGCTAGCGACTTGACATACGGACTTCATTCTTCGTAGCGACTTGGTTTGCAATTTTGTAGCGAGTTACAGTTTTGGAGCTAGCGACTTAGACCTAGCGACTAACAGTACAAGTAGTGGACTTTCCACTACGGGTAGCGACTTGGTGATAGCGACTTGGTCTGTAGCGAGTTGCTCTTTAGCGACTTGAATCTTTAGCGACTTGATTAGCGAATTGCTGCCAAAATTTTGCTAGCGACTTAAGGCTCAGCGAGTTACTACTTAGCGACTTGCAATTGTTTAGCGACTTGGTGGTATAGCGTATTAGGTGTTGGCGACTTGGTGTTAGCGACTAGAGGATTAGCGACTTGTACTTAGCGACTTGGATGTTGATTTAGCGACTTGGGATTATTGCTATTTAGTTGCTAGCGAGTTGGTTCAAAATCTCTAGCGACTTGGGGGGTTCGTAATTTGATACTAACATCTTGTATACTTGGTATTTTGATACTGGGATTTCCAATAACTTGGGGAGTAATTCAAAATAACACAATGTCAGTCATCACTGATCCTTTAATCACCAAAGTACTTGCTCTCTATGACACAGCACAGAATAGTGAAACAGAATGCTTACCTGAATGCCATACATTTAATGATTCAGCATCGATTAATCAGAACAACTCAAATAAGACACTCTTAATGTTTGCAAATGATGCTAAGAATATGGAATGCACCAGTGAGCCCTTTCAACATCTCAGTCAGCTTCTCAAACTACTCTTATCTACAACCATGGATCGAACAAGTTGTGCCATCCTTCGTCAGGATTTTCCCACTTTGACAAGAACTGTCTTACTTAACTTAGAACGACTGAGGATTCAAATTACCAAAGAAAAGTTCTCAACTGATGAGTCTCATACCGCTCTTCAAACTATCTTCAATCAATTTCAGCCACTTATCCGGGAAGAATACTCCTCAGATTTTGATGATATCATGACTGGAATATCATTCAAGAAACACACGGGAATGGAAATTCATGAGTTCAGAAACGCATTTATTCAACTTATGAATAACATGGAAACATACATCAAGGAAGCTGCAAAAGAGAATAACAAGCTGAATGAATTGAATGAGTGCCAAGAGACACCATGGAGCAATTGTGACATGTCATGCAACATTCCAGTCGAACCAGCAAATGACACTGATTGCAGAATCTCAGTTGTAATGAAAAAGGATGAAGAGAACAGCACTGATCTCAAACTCTCAGAGTCAGAAAAGGTATCAATCGATAAGGTACACTTAACTGATCGCATAAATTCTTGTGAAAAGGTACCTGACTCTTACTCTGAACATAACATCGTGGAATCAATCTTTGTTTTACCTGAATCTAATGCAAATAACATGATTGAAAAAAGGGTATATGATGAGCTTTCAAACAAATTTTCAATTCTTGAAAAACATTGTATCTCGTTGCAAATTGAAATACAACAAAAGGATGAAATGTTTTATGCAAAAAAACCATGTACCAATCAGGAACTTCCAGAATTTAGAGAATTTTTTGAAATTAATCAGTTAAAATCCCAGATTCAGGACAAAGATTCGACCATTGGCAATCTGAAATTACTTCTTTCAGAAGTCCAGAAATATGACTGTCATGAGATGAGTGATACACTAGAATCTAGAAATTCAGAACTTGCTCTTTGTGTGTCCAACCTACTAAAAGAAAATGAGCATTTAAGAATGAACCTTGAGGAAACAAATTCTAAGCTAGTCAATCAATCTAACCTCTTGATGAAAGACATTGATGACCTCAAAGCCCAAATTCAGGATAAGAGCTTCAATATTGTTGCCCTAAAAAATGAGCTTAGGAAGTCTATTGGAAATAGGATGAACACTAAGTTTGCAAAACCTTCAACTTTAGGAAAGTCAACTGTTCAGAACCACTCGAAACGAATAGTTATTAAACAACCTAATGCCTTTAGGTCTGAAAGAGTTAAACCATCGAAATCTAAGCTTTCCTCCCAAGTTGATAATATATCTATTTTTTCAAAATCAGTCACTTCATTGCCTAGTTCCGATATGATGAATCCCAAACCTCAGACTTTTGTTCAATACTCTCAGATCAGAAATGCAATAAGTACTACTAGCTCTCATACAAAACAGCATTTAACTGATCAATCCCCTAAGAAATACTCTAATCACAAAAGAACAGATAGTCAAAACAAGGTTGTGCACGCATTTAGTTCAACTAACAGTGGTTTCAAACGGATTCCTACTGGCAGATTTTTTAAGTTTACAGGACTTAAACGAACTTACATTACTAGATCATGCCTCAAGTGGATTCCCACAGGAAAACTCTTCAAGAATGTAGAACCTAATAGGATCCCCATTACTGATACGTCTGTGTTATACTGCGATGCATCCAAATGTGAGATTAAACAGGCCACTAACCCATCTATGTGTAATTCTACATGTGCTTCCAGTACAATGTGCTCTCAGTCTGTTTCAGGTACAATGCTCAACTCAATCAGGAACTTCATGACTTGGTTCCCTTCAGAAATGAACATAGCTCATTCAGGAGCTATAGCTTACCAGAGTTGATGTACTTATTACTTTGACTCCTATTCATCTTGAATCAGGACTCGCTCTTTTATATCTGTGTATAAATCAAGTTTTAAAAAAAAAAAAAAAAAAATCAATTTTATATATGTCATTCTTTTAAATTCACAATTTTATCATTTTCCTCAATCTAATAAAGAATACATTCCTTGTTATCGATAACATCTACGGTCCTAGAAATGTCATTCAATAATGGCACGGGATCATAGATGAAGTTCGAACAAATGATATATTCGTGTTTTATAACAGAATTGGTTAATATCAATCAATGGTCTTTGATGACATTGATTGAGGGGGAGATTTTGTATTAAGTTTTATATGCCATTGGCTTCTGTGCTGGTTATGATATTTGCTCATTTGTAAGTTGTGGTTGTGTCTTGCTTGTGTGACTAACTGGTTATGCTTTTGTAACTATCTGGTTATGGTGTTTCTCTCAGTTATAGGTTGTGGTCGTATCTTGCTCATGTGATTATCCTTGTGTACCCATGTATTGAGTGCCTTGCATTAAATGCTTATTTGATTAAATGTTTATTTGATTCATGGTTATCACTGTCATTATCTATGCTAGAGTCTTAGTCTAAAATCCTTGTTTGCAACTTACCACTCTTGCCTCTAAACCACAGGGATCGAATGTGTCAAATAGCCAAAATAGTTTTACACTAGCGACTTACCACACTTCTTTTTAAAACCACAGGGACCGAATGTGTCAAATTGCCAAAGATCCTTAATATACCCCTAGCGACTTACCATTTTTTTTCAAATAAGTTTTTTTTCTCTTCTCTCGTTTTTTTCCTCTCGTCAAGTTAATTTGTTCATTCTAGCGACTTAAAGTGGTACGTCTTGAATTTCTCCTTATTTGTTCTCTCTTATGCGTTTGTGTCTAGTTTCTAACTTGTCTCTTTAACCAGATCCCTTCGAGCTCGTGATTTGTGACTGTTTGATTCCCACCTAGGTTCGATTTATCTTGAAATCGTGTGTTGTTGTTATTATGACGTTGAAAGTGTACAAATTGTTTAGTATATCTTATCTTGATTGCTCGTTAATTTGTTTTCATGAACTGGTGGTGAATGATTAGTGGTTTGGGTCGTCTGGTTTTAGTAGTGTTCTTGATGGCGACTTAACGTTGTTCTTGGTAGCGACTTAGCTTGAATGTTCATCGTGGCGAGTTAGCACTCAACTTAGTGACTAAGTGGTTGTGGCGATTTAGTTTATTATAATGTGGCGACTTGGGTAGCGACTTAGTTGTCAGCGACTTGTATTTACAAGTTAGCGAATTAGTAACATTAGCGACTTAATTAACAAATTTGTAGCGACTTGGTTTTGTTACTGTTCATGGCGACTTGTCTTTACAAGTTAGCGAATTAGTAACATTAGCGACTTAGTTAACAGATTTGTAGCGACTTGGTTTTTGTTACTGTTCATGGCGACTTGTCCTTACAAGTTAGCGAATTAGCATATATAGCGACTTAATGAGCTAAACTATTAGCGACTTGTCTATGGTACTAGTGATGGCGACTTGTCTTTACAAGTTAGCAACATTGTTCACTTTCATGTTTCGAATTAGTTTTTTTTAACAGCTTGTCTATCTATAACTTTAGACATGTTTGGTGGATTTTTTAGGGTCTAGGGTTATTAAAATGTTTAAAGATTAATTGTTAAAGTTGATCTCATTCTCACAATACTTAGGATCTCTTGATTCAACTTGTTGAGTCAACATACTCTATGTAATCTGCTATGACATTTCTGTTTAGGCAAACGGTACTTGGTTTCTCTCCGACAACCAAATGTTACTTTTTGCCTCATGCATATTTGTTATATCACTTCTACATTTGTATCTTGGCTTATGACATGATCCCTTTGCAATGCACTCTTTAACCTTTTAATCCCTTATCAACTCGTCGAGTGATAATTTATCTAAAGGACTCTACTTCATTGAAATATATCACTTATGCCACTCAATCATTCTCTATATGTGTTTTGGGGACTCCTTCTGAGTTACTAGTACTATGTGTCTATGTCATAAGGGTGCTCTCAATGTTGTTTATTATCTAACTCCTTCCCAATCATTACTGTTGATTGTATGCTTACTCAGATCATCAATGGCAAGTTCAAACCCTGAAAAGAGCGTTACCCCGTCGGCATCATCCAAAGTTCTCTCAGACGAAGAAATCCTTCCCAGGAGTCAATGGGCTGATATTGGAAAAAGTAACTGTTATGTGGACCTACAAAAGCTACAACAAAATCCAATACTCAAAGTGTCTATTGACATCCTCAAGAACACAAACTTTTTCGGTGCTATTACCAAGCAATGCTCGATTCCCACCATTTACATTCAACAATTCTGGAACACCATTCAATGGGACAAAATCACAGCTCAATACTCTTGCAAACTGGATGACAGAGAGTTCACGATTGATTCTGCTATTCTAAGCAAAGCTCTTGGAATCACCCCATGTAACCCTAACCTTCGTTCTGAATCTCCACCTGGTGCTGACGATCTGATTGTCTTTCTAATTGGGTTGGGTTATCAGAACAGCATTTTAAGGGCATCCGACATCATCACTGGACACATGTATCAACCCTGGAGAGCTATTACAACTATTCTCAACTTGTGCTTATCTGGCAAAACATCAGGATTCGATAAAGTGAGAATTCCCATCTTGCAAATTCTATGGGGCATTGTCAATAGGGTTGATGTGAATGTCTCGGATCGTATTTGGGAAGAATTTTCCTTATCAATGAACACATTCATATCTGATAGAACAAATTTTCAGAACAAAGCTCAAGGTCGAAAGAAACAGAACAAGCTTGTGATTCCCAGCATCCGATTTTCAAAGCTTGTTATCCAGTTCTTGCAACAAAATCACAACTTCAATCCTAGGAATGAATCAACTCTACATAAAGCAGAAGATGAATTTGTTTTAGGAAACCTGAAATATGTTCCTAGAGGTATGGATAATGAAATATTTGGATTGCCAATTCCTGATATTCTACTCACTGAAGATATCAAGAAGAAGGACTACTTCAAACAATACAAGAAAAGAGTTACCAGTTCCTCTGCTAATGTCACACCCTCTCCTCCACAACCCAAGGCCCCCAAGTCCACTTCTACCTCACAAGCATCCTATGCCTCTCTTCCTAAAAAGAGACTTGAAAGGTCACAACATTCAGACACCGCATCCAAGAAGCAGAAAGTAAAAAGGAAGAAAGTGGAAAAGGAAATTAGTGAAAATACTAAGGTATCAAAGAATATTACAAGGTTAACTGATGAAGATGATGCAGATCTACAACTTGGAATTCAGCAAAGCCTAGAAAGTCTGAATGTGAAAGCTCCAGTAGGTGGAGTTGTGTTAAGAGAACCTGATCATCTGCCACGACAAACAACCCCAATAACATAAGACAAAGGAAAAGGGGTTGCTAGTGTTGAAACTGAACAAGCCGCTCACATGCTTTTAACGATCTCATCGTCTCCATCAAGCACCACCAATCAATACGAGCTGAAGAGAAGAACAAAATCATCTCCTTCTAAAGAACAATCTGGAGTGGACAAAGTGCCTGAAACGTCTAAAGAAAACCTTACACCTAGTGAGACTCAATCTGGCCAGAATATTGACGCTCTGTTGCAGAAAGGCTCGCAGGAGAATCTTGAGACAAGATCTGATGAGACCTTGCAGATGGATGAACCAAATCTGTCTACCAACTCTCTATCTTCACTCAAGGACTTCGATACTGATTTCACTTTCGGAGATCAATACATAAATGACAAACCCTTAGATACTGCACAATCCATGGTTACGGTCAACATTCAGCAAGATACATCAACAATTCCTCCGATGTCAGCATATTCACTCACAACTGAACTTCCACCTCCCAAACTTGCTCAATCAACTGTACGAACACCACCTACATCGTCACCAACCCCTGAACCTGTCATTACAGTTGCTGATGTGGATGCTCCACCAGCTTCACCACCTCAGATCCTTACCTCAGATCAACTACTGGACAAAGCTGTAAAAAGGATAGAAACCCTTGAAAGGCAACTTCCTAAATCTGTTGATTCCCTTGTGGATCGTGTCTATAGATTGGAGCACCTCAACTTCAATGAAGGGGTTGCTGCCGCCATTGAAGGGGAAGTCAAGGATGCTATGGAATGGGCAATGGAGGCCCCACTTCTTAGACGATTCAAGGACTTACCTATCACCGATATGAGAGCAGCTCTGTGTGAAAAGATGTATGAAGCTGAAGAGGACAAGCATGAGGTTCACAAGAAACTCTATGAGGCACTTGAAGAATCCATTAAGTTCGACAATTATGAGCAGTATATGATTGACATCAAGGAAAAGGAAGCTAAAAGGAAAAGGAGAGCTATTGTGTTGGAAACATTGAATAAAGACCGTAAAGATCCTCCTCCACCTCCACCACCAACGGGGGGCGCTGGAACTTCTGGAGCTGGTGAACCTTCTATGACAACCAACACACCTCCACCACAACCACCATCATCACCGCCAAAACCTTCCAATCAATCAAGTCCTACAAGTAAACAAGGCACTCATAAGAAATTTGTTGCTTGGACGACGGTTGATTCAAGGTTTACATCCACACCCACCTCCTTTCCTGATGCTCAAATGGTTCACGAAGAGTCGCATGTCATGACAGAGTCAGAATCTGATGAAGAAGATGCATCAACTAAGCATATTCCTAAGCCATCAGAAGAAGATTGGTTTGATGATTACCTGGCAGGTAAACGCCCCAGCACATCCAGAGTTGCACCATCAAGGGACACAATTCAAAGTTGTATCGTTGAAGATAGACCTCCTTCTCAAGAACCTACATGGTCCATCCCTGAGTCCGACTCAATGATACCCGACAACAATTGGGTATCTACTATCACCAGCAATTATGAAGAACCTGCTGAAGACTCTCTTCTTCACTTTACTGGTGATATGGGAAGCTTCATTAAATGGTTTTGTAAACAGAAAAGTATCTTGTCCTTAACTCCAAGAGATCTTGAAGGACCTGCTTATGAAATTGTTAAGGTCTTCCATTCAGATGCCAATCAACTTCAATACCAAATGGAAGAATGCCATAAGATGCTCAATGACCAAGTCAGTGAGCAAATTAGCCGCTTCAATGTTCACAAATCTCTTCCTCTTGGTGGTGAACCTGGTCAGATGACCATTCAAGCTGAATTCTTCTTCAACCATGACTTGGACTATCTTTGTGGTCACTCTGCTGAGAGAAGACCTGCACTATCAATATCCAAGATGAAAGCTGCAACCTACTCTGATCAGGGACTTGAACAGATGGTTCCTGATCGTTTCTGGGTCAATGAAGAATTTAAATATGACATTGCCGCATCATATGGTATTTCACACTGGTGGTACAAAAAGAAGAACTTCTATATTGAAAGACATGGTGCTGACAAAAGACGCAAGAATGTTAGATCCGAGCTTCGTATCTTAAGTGTGGTTCGTGTAGAGATCTTCCCGATATATGGATATGAGTATTTGATGAAGATTGTCCTTAAGAGATCAGATTTAAAAGAATATACTATTGAAGAAAACGACTTCAAACATCTTCTGCCGAATGATTTCGAAGATCTCTACCTTCTGAATATTCAAGGACACCTTGAGCATTTGCCTGTCTGTGAGAAAAAGGCCATATCTGCTGCTGTTACTCTTTGGATTCGAGGCTTAGTCATTCGAAAACGAGTTGAGGACTTCCAACTCGGCATGGAAAGCTACCAAACCAGGATAAACCTTACATGTCCTCAATGGAGTGCCACAGGGCATGAATTTCATCATGAATACAAAGTCCTCGACACCCCGAGAGCCGTCATCTTTACTGACAGATATAGGACTCGCATGCTTATGAGACTATGTGAGCTCTACAAGTTTAGTGACGGTACGCTCAAATTGGTCGAAGAAGAACTTGACACCAGAGTGAAAGAAGTCAAAATTGATATGAAATCTTGGGTTAAGACTACTTTTTGGACTGATGATGACTTGAAGAGGTGTGAACATTTCATTGCTGCAATCAGACGAAGACTCAAAACACGAAGGATCTTCCGCAGCCTTGAAAGTTTTGTTGGTGGAAGGCTTCGGGATGGTCACTACAAACTCCTTCAGAGAACGGAATAAAGACATCTTTGGGACTCCATCTCTTATGTATTAAATTTGTGTATTATGTGGTGTACTAACTTTGAACTACTGTAATGCATGTAATAGCGATAGGTTTTGTACTGTGTATTCCTCTTATTTCAAAAAAAGGGGAACTTCAGTGGTGTCTTCTTCTTTTCATATAAAACCGGACACATTTTTCTCCAACAAATGTTTTTTTTTCTCATACATATTTAAATCACTTGAGATCCAAAATCTCAAAGGATTTGAAATTTTTGATCGGGGGAGAAAATGTGATATAAATATGAAAGATGATTAAAAGATGACCAGTTTTTGTGCATACTGCTCTCTAATATGTGCTAAACAATTTTCGAATCTCGAAGCATATATTAAGGGGGAGCATTTTTCTTTTAACAAATTCAAGACTTCAGGGTACACAATTTTCCAGTTCTCTAAGGTACCTTGATTGTATGTTAAATGGCTTCTAATCGCTTGGTGATCATGCCTACACTTCAATATAAAGGGTTCCCTCTAGTATGTGCAAAACTCTTTTCAAACCTCGAGGCACATATTGAGGGGGAGCAAATTTATGGAAACCTCATTCTTCCCGAAAATGCTCTATCTACTTGATTTGATGTGGGAAGTGATGTTGATATCTTTTAGAAAATGGTAATCAAAGAAGTTAATTCTTTCTCTTGCCTCCGTGTGCAAAACATTTTCAAATACTTGATGCACATGTTGAGGGGGAGTTCTCGTTCTAAAAATATCAAAAACAATTCAGGTACAAAATGCTTTGATAATATATCACAAGTATCTGAATTGATTTTCAAATGGTTTTCAATTGGTTCCAATGGCAGATGAACAACACCAAATAGACCGACCAACTTTACTTTATGTACGGTGATATAAGGATGATAAGGTTAGGTATTGGTTTCCATGATCCGCCAGAACCGGAGGGATCTACCCAGGGACTATCCACTAGTTAGTGTAGAGTTCTTAGGTATGATGATAAAAGGAGAAAAATGAGATATGGGAAGAGTGCGGACTCAGACTGAGCTAGTACTGGAATAAACCCAACAAGGTTCTAGCTATGAAGTCTCGGTAAGCACTGAAGGGGTTGAAGAATTAAAAAGAATTGAATGAGAAAAGGGTGAAAACAAATAGCCCTCCATTTATTCAACCTTAGGGCAGAAACCGGGTTCAATTCATATGCTACTGATGGTAACATCGGTATTGAAGACAAGACGTCATGGACCCAGTGACGCACTGCACTTCAACTTTCCAAACCACTCAAGTTCCTCTTAAAAGGACTTGTTTCATTCTCATGGGGAACCAACATTATCTATCGACTTTCTCTTAGAGATCGTTGATATTGAAAAAAGGAGACCCTCTCCCTAGTCTCCGACACAGGATCCAAATATGCACAAAATTGAGTCTAGAGCCACGAGATCATCGATAAATCTCACTAGGACACTTTCAATGAAGACTCTCTGTTTCACACAATGTGAAAAGAGAGATTATATCTTGAGTCCTACGCATTATCCTTGTGGTTTTGCCAGAACATCCGAGTGATATGTGAACATATTCACAGTGAAGATGGAAAACCTTCTGGAGCCAACATCAAACAAGCTCCTGGTAGGTGGCATGTGAGATCTATTATATAGATCAACCATGTGACAACTGAACAGAAACAATGGGGCGATTCAATCTCTTGAATCAATCCTGGTTCAGGTTATGGATTGATGGATACCTTTGAAAAACCGGTCTTTGTGCTTAAAAACTCTTTTCTATAGCACATCGACCGTGTACTAATTTTTCAAATCAAAAGGTGTTTTTATGATTGATAATTGATTTTCAATAAAACCTTCGTTGTATTGCAAAAACAATTTCTATTGAGCAATACACGATTGTTTTTCAAATCTCTTTTCATCAATCAGTGGACTTAAATTCGCTGGTTCACTCACTCCGTGTTGTCTTCTTTGAGATGTTCCGGTTTGAGAACAGCTAGAACAGCTGCGAAACCCTGTCAAGGAGATTCTTAGGAATCCTACCTGATCACAGGCAGTACTTGTACTGATCAACGGGGAACCGTAGGCCGTGTACCTCAATTCAACGAAAGTGATCAAAGACACTTTCGTGTGCTTTATTGCTAACTGTTTTATGCAGGTACATCCTACGTTTGTAGCTGATGAGAATGAAGTGGTCAATCCATAGCCGCATGCTCACTTAACACATTCATCTCAAAAGAAACCATGATTAGTGCATCAATGACTCTGATATTTTCACTCCATGCTTCTGCTACGCTGCTGCCAATATCATGAATCAACTAAAGCTTCAGCAACTCTGATGAGAAGATATCATGATCCAGAATGTGAGCATGTCGGTCCTAAAGTCACAACATCACATAAAACCAACACCACAATGGATGTCTCAGAGAATTTTTCATAGCTAATGATCTCAAATGATGGCTCATAATTATTATCTCAAGGATCATTAAATACCTCCACTTTAAAGTACAAATCTATGCGGACTTTGAAGTTGCACTACTTATGCACAAAGATTGCGAAGTTGAAGTATTAAAGTCTACGAGCTCAAGAACAAAGTCAAGAATAGAATGCTAGGATTTGAAATGTAAAACATGGGGTGACCTCCCTTAGGGGGAGATTGTTAGGAATTAGAAAATTCCATAGTGAAGAGTCGGTCACCCCAACTATTATCTAGCATAAGTTAGCTCGTAGATTTGTCATTAGTCACGTTATTTAGGAGTTTATTAGTTAGTTTGTAGCATAATATAGTTTAGTGCAACACCGTGGAGGAAGGTCGGGTCTTTACCCACTGTATCCCTGATCCACAGGCCGTCAGGAGGTCGTTTAGTTTGTAACCTATAAATACCCTCTACCTTGCAAGGTAGATGGTTGGATGTTCTTTTGGTAATCTAATATTCAACAAGTTTCTCTTACTAGAATATCCCACTTTCTCTCTCTCTAAAATCATCTATATGCTCATTGTGTTAATGTTATGATATGTAAGTGAAATCCAATATTCTACAATTGTCAAATCTTTTGACTCTTCGATCGTCGTCACCTTGGATCTCCACTTCGATGGAAGTGCCCTTAGATATCTCCTAACATGGTTACGGCTAGAAAAAGATTCATCAAGTGCTTATAAAGATGTAATAATAGTATTAAAGTTAGCAAAAGAATGATCTATAGTTTTCTCATCCGATATTGAAAATTGTTCATATTGTTGAACAAATAAATCAATTTTATTATTCTTAACTTGTTGGTTGCCTTGATGAGTTACAACTAAAGAAGTCCAAATTTCTTTAGAGGTTTTAAGCATAGAAATTCTTTCGAATTCCTTTTTCGGTAAAGCATTATATAAAACCATTTTTGCTTCACTATTTTTAGAAAGATTTTTCTTCATTTCATCATTTAGTTTATCATGAGGTATGTTAACTAAATTCCCTTTATCGTCTTTTGAGGTAGCCTCAAAGTCGCCTTCAACAATAATGTACCAAAGATCAATATCTTTAGATTTCACATATGTTTCGAATCTATTTTTCCAATATATAAAACCATTAGTTTCAAGTAGTGGTGGTCGTTGCATAGATTGCCCTTCCTTATAATTTTCAGAACCCATAGTGATCGAAAAGTTTTTAAAATACAATTTTACTTTAAAACTTTCATAAACTTAGCTCTTGATGCCAATTGTGGAAAACTAGAAGGGGGGGTTGCATAGTTTTGCCGATTTTACATTAGTTTCAAAAACTTTAGATTCGTTAATATGTGAGATCTTATGGATGTAGAGAAAGTATAGATCTAATGATAAAGCAAGTAAATAAAGTAAAGCGAAGGGAAAGAAAAGACACAACTGATGTATAGTGGTTCGGCTACAAGGACACCTTCCTTGCCCTACTCCACTCCCCGAGTCACCTACTCGAGAGTTCAAGAACTATGTCAACAAACTCCTTCACTTGGCGGAGAAGCCTTCACAACGTTGCTTACACTTTTTCCGGTACAAAGCTAGATACCGATTTCGTAACACGATGGACCAAACCAACACGACTATTACACAACAAATATGTGAAATATCAAATACAAGATCTTCGCTACAGAAATCTCGCGGAGTGACAAATCAATCAAGGACCCCTTGCTTGGATGACTTGTAGAATGCTCGTGATCTCGCCTTAGAGAAGGACCTATATGAGGATCACAATAGAAAGAAAGATGAACAACTCTCTAGATCAAGTGATCTATATGTTAGAAGAGAATGAGAGTGTTTGAGAGATTTAGTAAGAAGAGGGGTGAGTTAGAATAAAGAAATGGCTCTCTATTTATATGCAAAAATCTTCACTGTTCCCCGGATCCCTTCCACTTGGGATCCGTCTAGTGTAATCCAAGGGATCAGTGGAACGCTCCTCTTTGCCCATGGGTTTTTTGGTTATGGGTCATGGGTTATGGGTTAGTCCATGGGTTTTCTTAGATTCAATGTATCTAAGTATACATTGTATCTAGTCTACTTGAGTATGGATTAAGATCCATGGGTTATGGTTTTTACCCATCCTAATAAACTATTACAACAAATGCTTAATTACTACATTTTTGTATTTAAATGGCTATATGTAAATGCTTTACAAAAATAACATGTATCCTTAAAATTATACTTAAGATAACATTATATTTGTTATCAACAAAATACAAAGAGATCGCAAAATATTAATAAAAGTTTTTATGGTTTATTTGTGTTAACATCATCCTCTTCCTTCTCCTTCTTAACACTCAACAAAGCCTTCCCCTTATCGTTTTGTGCCATTATTGTTTTTCTTTTTGCTTTGGGTAGAATGTGTGTTGATTGTATTTTAGGGTTCACTCTTGGTCGTAGCCGATACATATATGGTTGAAGGTTGGGTTACATTTTAGCTAGGTTGGGTCAAAAATGTGAATGGTCTATTATACCCTCGAAGGAAATCCAGAAAAGTAGGTTTGACTATCTCAATCCTGGTCAAGGCGATTCTGGCATTTAATGGCCAAGGTTTGGACCTATGGCGATGAAAAGGCCGAGTTTTGTCCCATAACGATGCGCCTTGCCAAGTTTAGGGACCAACGGTGTATTTTAGTCTATATATAATGCAAAATGATTTTTCAGTTGCAAAACATTGTATCGAGAGTAAATTGCAAAAAATGTCCTTAAACTTTTCGAAATTTGCAAGGAATGTTCGCCAAAAAAAAGTGCAAGAAATGTCTCCAACGTTTCATTTTTCTGCAAGAATGGCCCGTGAAGATTTACTATAGATGCAAATTCAGGATTTTGGCTAACGGTCGTTACTAAATCCCGTTAGTTAGTCCTCACATGCGTTCCACTTGAGGGTAATTTCGTCAATTCATTCCCTCCTTTAACACTAACTAGCTACTTCCCAGGCACGAATATCGCCGAGGACATTTTTTTCAAAGAAACTTAGTTGTGTATAACACATTAACACGATCAAATCACACACACAAACACATTTTATCTTCTTTCAAACGATCAAATCACACACCCACAAAACAATACCATCGAAACTTAGCAGGCGTGCAAAATATGTATATTTGTATTTTTATTTTAACGAATGTGAAAAATTAGTTGGCTTGAAAAAATAGAAAATAAAACAAAACAATGGGTGTTTTCTTGAGTGCTGAGTGACGGGTATTTTAGTGTGTGAATGTGAAGAAAGGGAATGTTGAGGTGATGATGATGTGGCACAATGGCTTGAGCCATGATACCTAAGAGCACAGCG
The DNA here is from genome assembly GCA_019973895.1 of Chrysanthemum seticuspe. Taxonomy (NCBI): domain Eukaryota; kingdom Viridiplantae; phylum Streptophyta; class Magnoliopsida; order Asterales; family Asteraceae; genus Chrysanthemum; species Chrysanthemum seticuspe. The sequence goes on from BPTQ01000006.1 coordinate 40,407,043, forward strand.
TACTGCATGGTGGTGTGATGAGTACAACAAAAGTGGTGTGATGGGTACAACAAAAGAGACAAAAAAAACTCACCGTGTAGACTCGTGGGTACGGCGCAAGAGCCAACAACATAAGATATAGTATGGTGGTGGCGTCATGAATTAGGCTAGTGCGATGGAACCAAGGTCACAAGTCAAACTGTACTATGTACCCTTGGTTATTAGCCTTGGTGCCATGACACTAACCCAACTCATTGCGCCATCACCATACCAAATCTCGTGTCGTCGGCTCTCGCGTCGTACCCACCAAACACGTAATGTTTTTTTTCCCCCTTTTTTTTCTTGTCGACATCACTTTTCTCCATGACGCGACTTTTACTCAAGGCACCAGTTTTGTTGGAAGAAGAAGTGTTTTGTGATGATTGATAAATTCTGATGTTATAGAAAAAAAATGTGTGGAAAACTAGAAGGGGGGGTTGAATAGTTTTACCAATTTAAAACTTCCTTTTAAATATTTAGATCGACTTATGTCAATCTATTTGATTGTTTATGTTGGACGTTGATAGATAGATATATAAACGTGTAATGAAAGATAAAGAGTAAGAAGCACATCACCACGACACAAGTATTTATAGTGGTTCGGCTACAAGGACACCTTCCTTGCCCTACTCCACTCCCCGAGTCACCTACTCGAGAGTTCGTAAGCACTACAACAACTCCTTATGGCGGAGAAGCCTTCACAACGTCGCTTAACCTTTTTCCGGTACAAAGCTAAATACCGAGTTCTTTCACACCAAGGCGAACCACACCTAACACAACATCGCCTACCCTTTATACGGTGCTAGGCTAACCACCGAGTTCTTTCACACCTTAGGAGAACTAATCCTTCACAACGTCGCCTACCCTTTATTAGGTACTAGACTAAGTACCTAGTTCTTTCACACCTTAGGTGAACTACACCTTCACGACACAACACCTAGTCTCAAGGAGATCTACTCCTTGTTACAACACCATCAAGGATATCACCATCCTTGTATATAAACAAATACATATATGTATAACAATGCACCTCATCGATTATACGACCTAGGCATTCTTCCCAAATGCTACTTGGTTTGATTCTTTGGCATCCTTCACTAATGCCTTTGACACAACGCTTGGCACCCTTCACTAATGCCTTCGTCTTGACACCTTTAGCATCCTTCACTAATGCTTTGACACGGATGATGAGCATCTTTCACTAATGCTTTCATCTTGACACTTTCGGCATTCTTCACTAATGCCTTCAACCCAACATCTATGGAGAAAGGAAGAACTATCAACAAGATAACCTTAGTAGTCTTGATGATGACGAAGCATGGCAACTCGTGGACTTTGAGCTTGCACGTCTTCAAGAGGTGGTGATCTTTCCTTTAGGAGGAACCTAGTAGATCACACAAAAACAAAAGACAAACTACATAGATCACTTAGATCTGAGGTTAGAGGGTTAGAATACTTTGGGGAAGTTTATATGAAAAGCACACATAGAGAGGAAGAAATGGCTCTCTATTTATAGAAGAAATTCTCTTCTGTTTACCCGAATCCCACGGATCCCTACCACAAGGGATCCGGCTAGCACAAAGCTAGGGATCTGTGGTCCGCTCCTCTTTGCCCATGGGTATTTTTGGTTAAGGGTCATGGGTTATGGGTTGATCCATGGTTTTCTTTCTAGATACAATGTACTTGGTTAAGTGGTATATATAAAACCATGGGTTATGGGTCAAAACCATTTGCTAGTATTTACCCTTTTAGTATATACTTGTATTTACCCAATTTAGCATACACTTAGTTTTTTACCCATTTTAGTATACTTAGTTTAAGTATATGTTTAACCCAATATGTAAACACTAGTTGTTGTACATATGTATCTAAATCATAAAATCACTTATACTTGTTTTAGTGTTTTATGTGAAAGCGTAAGTGTGTTTAGAAAACTATTAACTCAAACTATTTACGTACTTTATTTTTTTCGTTAAAATGATTTTATATTTGTTATCGACAAAACATTAGAATATCGTAAAATATAAATAAACGTTTTCACGGCTAATTTGTATTAACAATCTCCCCCTTTTTGTTGATGACAAAACATAAAATTATTTTAAGGAAAAATCTAAAATTCGTGAAAGTTTGAATTTTTAGTTTTTACTTTCTTCTCCCCCCTTTTTGTCGAAACAAAAAGTGTTAAAAGAAACTAACACAATTTTTATAAGAGAAAAAAAAATGTAAAGAGAGCAAGTGACGGGAATGGTACTCGTCTTAACTCCCCCTTGACGAGTCCATCCCTTTGAAAGGGCGTCAAGGACATAACGTAAAATAAACCAATTGTGTTTGCAATTAAGTTTGCAAATGGTTCGTCTAAGTGACGTGAACGTGTTCCCCTTTAAATATTGCAATGTTGCAATGGGGTGTCATGAAGTGTAATCCAAAATAGGATTAAGTTTGCAAATGATTTTGCAATGTCGTTTGACACAAAGCTCCCCCTAGCTTTATGGTGTCAATATCTTCATGTGTATTTTGAATAACTATAAAACAAAGGTTAGAAAAACAAGAGTATAGTGCATAATTTTCTGCAAAAGAGACTCAAGTTAGTAGAAATTTGTGCTTCTGTACAACGGATCCCACGGTTCCCTTCAAGGAGGGATCCTTCTAGTTATCTGGAAGGGATCCGGCTATCTGTTACAGTTTCTTCAGCAGTGAAGAAATGTCAAGGAGTGCTATTTGAGGGAATGAGATATATAACAAGCACAACACACATAATAATCATAGCATAAAAGTATTCATTCAATAAAACAAGAGATACACAACCAAATCTCTAAAACTAAGAGAATGAACTATAGCCATATAAGTACTACTAATACTAATCTCATTTCGGGATTTAGAATGCGACAATGTGCTTAAGTCTAGGGATGGGTGGACTTGTTGAATTGATCCAACTTTGCAAGAAGATGATTGAACATGAAATGTATCTCATTTCGTACTTCTTGAACAAGTCCTTGAGTTTTTAGACAATTTGGGCAAATATTGTCTTGGTTTGGCCCCGAAGGAAAAAGGATGTTTTGAGGAGACTCAATGTGTGTTTGAGGGTCTTCATTTTGAGAAGTAGGGAGAGGTTCTAAAAATGAGGGTGGTAATGGAGCTTCTTCCGTATGATCAAGGTTGTTCCTTGTCTCCCATGATGGGCTAGTTGGTGTTGTAGGTGGTTCCCGATTCAATGAAAAGGTTGGAGAATGGGAGGTTCTTGGTGATGAATGAAACAATGAATATATGTTTGGATGCGAAAGAGGCTCATTCAATGAGTGTAGTCCATTCTCAATGAATGAAGGTTGTGATGGCTTGTTAGAACTATCCATGTTTGGTTTAGAACTAGATGATCCCTTTTCTAGTTGGAAAGATTTGATGCTAATCCTTGCGGTTCTCTTAGCTTTTGTTGGATGGGTTTGATGAGGTGGGATTCTAGAGTCATTATCTCTAATGGGAGATGTTTCGGTGGATGAAATTTCATGAATCATTTAGCCCTTTCTTTTGGATGATCCTATGTTTGAGGAGTTGTTGCTAAGAGCTTTAGTCATGGTGATGAAGGTGCTAATGTGAGCTTCTAATTTCTGACTTTTGAATGCTAATTGAGGATGGTGCCATAAACCTAAGATTTATTAGTTTATAAAGAATAATTTGAATTTGGGAATTAAATTCTTGACCACTTAGAAGACTAAGCATGCTCTTGAGGTTTTGATCAGCTCTAGGTGAACAATTAATGTATGCTAAGAGTGGTTAGAGAACCAAAAGGTGACATGAGTTTGAATATAGAAGCTGATTTATGCTCTCTGCATCTACGGATCCCGCGGATCCCTCTCAGTAGGGATCCGCCTGGTTAAGGGCCAGGGATCCGGCTATCAGACAGGTCTAGGTGAAATTATTATGCTTTTGTAAGGTTTGTTATTAATGGATTTTGAGGGTTTGACTTAATTTTGAAGTCTTTAGCTGTTGGATGTCATAAATCCTTAATCATAACAAGTAATGGTGCTTAATGATGGTTTTGGCTAAGAAAAATTGACTTTGGGTAATCTAACTATATGTTAGATAATGATTCTATTTAATTCGATGAGGAGAAATGGTGATAACAAGTCCTAGAAGTCAGATGATGTCCTAATAGGTTTTTACCAAAATCCAAAAAAATAAGAAGAAAAAGCTAATTTTTGACCCTAATTTTGATTAAAAATGATTGAGATCAATTTGCTAAAATTGAAAAATATATCTAACTAAGTGCTATCAATCGTGATAGATAATGTGTGAGTGTTGGAGCGGAAATATGGTGAGTTTTGACTAGTTGAAAAAAATCAATGATATTTCAAAGATGTATCCTAGATAAGCCATGGATGAGAGTGAGGTTTTCAACTATAAGAGAAAGAATTAGTTGGATCTAGTATCTTGTGTTAGACTTGTTTGAGGTGATCTAGTAGACTATTTTGAAGTACCTAAATCTGTATTGTATATCAGATACCACGGATCCCACGGTTCCCTTCTGGGAGGGATCCGTCTAGTACGAATGCTGGGATCCGCCTACTGCAGATCAGAAGGCTTTCAGCAAATGTGCAATTTTGCACTTCTTAGTAAATGCTTCTCTTAGTTGTTTCTATGGGAACTAAATGCAAGAACACAACTAATATAATTAATAATCAAAGTAGGAAGAACTAAAATTACTAAAATGAGTGACGACGACCACTCAAAGAGGTCGTAAAATCTCATTTTCCAAACACCCAAGTTAGGATGTTTAGTGCCAATGTATGGCAATACCTACATACTACAAGTAGTTTAGAGTGTTTACAAACCATTGTTTGAGATTGTTTAACATACACTAGATTCCTAAGGTCTTACCTTTCTTTTCCTCCTTCACTTCTTCACCCGTCCTCCACTCTTTATCGAACTATCTTCACTTCTTCTTCCTCAAGAAATTGGCGAAGCATTTGAAGACTCCCTTGGTTTGTTGCCATTCGGGTGATTCATTAGGGATGTTTGGCAATTGGTTAATGTAGTCCAAGGGGTCAAGATCGATATTATCAAGTGGGTTGTTACTACTCCCTTCACCTCCACCTTCTCCTTGCCTTTCCCTTTCGTCCGAGGAATCCGTGGGTGGGTGTGGCCTCTTGCCTTCCACCATAAACCTTGTTGTTCTACCCTCGGTTAATGGTACCATAACCTTATTGCAGAAGCTATGATCCAAGGTTTGTGCAGAGGGATCTAATGCAAAGATGAATTTTGCAAGACGGGTTAGAAGCATTGCATATGGAAGCACCATCTTGTCCATGCTTCTTACACTTGCCATTCTTTTGATCATGTAGTAGGCAATGTTGAAGCGGGTCTCGATCACAAGACTATAGATCATGAAGCTTAGACATGCGTTAGGGTGATCCTTGTTTCCCACTAGACACACCACATTCTCCCTTATCACATTTTCCCATTTTCTATATAATGCAAACATCTCCGAAAGCTCCATTTGAAAAGGATCCCTATAGATCACTTTCGACTTTCTAGTTACCCTTGAAGGAGAAGCTCTTGGCATAAACACGGTGTCCCTTACCGTGGTTGCATCCGGGATTATTGTGTGATAAATGTCGTGATGATCAACCATAGAGTGTAGCTCCTGCAACGACCATTCATTTGAATACATATAAACACCATCGGATGGAACCCCTATTATTCTTTCAAACTCCTCAAGTGAAAGAGTGTACTCATGTCCATTTATGGTGAATTCAATTGAGATGGATCCATCATCATTTCTAATTATACCCATAGTCTTGTAGAACTCAAGCATAAAGACCGGGCAAATTTGCTCGTTTATATCCAATAAACAATCAAACCCAATAGTTTCAAATACTTCCCTTATGTCGGTATTTGCAAGGAATGATGGATCAACCACTCTACCTTCATGAAAGAGTCTCCTTTCAAGCAACTTAAAGACTTTCCTATCGTCCGGACTTAAGCCATTTTTCCAATGATACATGGGTATGTAGTGGGCAGTGTCTTGGTAATCTTGTTGCTTGTTGCTAGGCATGATGTTCCTAAACAATGTAACCACAATGTGGTGTTAATGGTGAATAGTAACCTAGAGGGTTTCATCACAATTTTGCTCTCATCATCTTTGTTAGGTTCAATAAATGAGTTTAATTTGTATTAACAATGTTAAATCTTTGATTTAGATTATCTTAGAAAACAATGTGATGACAAATTATGGAAAACCCATTTGAGCCCAACTTTTAAAGATGAAGTAATTGTAATTCTAAGAATCAAGGAATTAGATTAACAATGTAGTGAAGATTAGACTTACACACGTGATTGTTAGGCTTGAGAAAAATGATCAATTAGCTCCTATGAACAGTAACTGAGTCTTTGTTCGTGAGTCTGTGAAATGAGTAATGGTGGAACATCCACAGTGATCATTTTTAGTTTATACTGTCTTCTGTTGCACGGATCCCGCGGATCCCTCTCATTTGGGATGTTTACTTAGGGATCCGGCATGACAGTAAAAGTTAACTCAAGAAATTCCTTGATAACTTTGGTTTGGGAGTTCTAAGATACCTAATGTTTTGGTGTTAATGTTCTAAAACTTGTGGTTTGAGGTTTTGATGATTTAATGCTATTCCAATTAGACAAGGTTCCCTTTTTAAGAATTAGTCGTAATTCTTGGGAAGCTTTTCAAACATTATAATAAAATCCCATTTTATTATAACATAAGGAGTTTCACATGGATATTTATTGATATGCATGAAATGTCAATAAATCCTTTGTGACGAATAATGATTGATGTTATCATATAACTAGATATTATTATGGGTTGGTAATAAAGTCTAAAAAGCGGAGAGCACTAAATAGAAAATTACTATAAAAGAATAATTACTAGAATCATTACTACTAAGTCATGCAATCAAGATACTAATAATAACAAATAAAGCTAAGTAATTAAAGATCATACCTTTGCCAAATATTCTTTTAAAGAAAATAAATATTTAGATGTTTCTTGGAATCCCCAGATTAATGTTGTAAGAATACTTAAACATTCTTTTTGCGAGAAGAACTATTTAGATGAATTCTTCATGATCATCTTGGTAGTTCCAAATCCAAGTATGGATAATGCTTTAAAAAAAATGTTAGAGCATTCTATCATTGTCCAACAATAAACAAAATGGTGATTTTTAAAATATGACAAAAATAATCCTTCTTTGTAGTTTTCAAATATACATGGATCGTATCAAGTTTTTAAAGTACAACATACTCTAAGAAACTTGGTAACGAAGCTCTGATGCCAATTGTGGAAAACTAGAAGGGGGGGTTGAATAGTTTTACCAATTTAAAACTTCCTTTTAAATATTTAGATCGACTTATGTCAATCTATTTGATTGTTTATGTTGGACGTTGATAGATAGATATATAAACGTGTAATGAAAGATAAAGAGTAAGAAGCACATCACCACGACACAAGTATTTATAGTGGTTCGGCTACAAGGACACCTTCCTTGCCCTACTCCACTCCCCGAGTCACCTACTCGAGAGTTCGTAAGCACTACAACAACTCCTTATGGCGGAGAAGCCTTCACAACGTCGCTTAACCTTTTTCCGGTACAAAGCTAAATACCGAGTTCTTTCACACCAAGGCGAACCACACCTAACACAACGTCGCCTACCCTTTATACGGTGCTAGGCTAACCACCAAGCTCTTTCACACCTTAGGAGAACTAATCCTTCACAACGTCGCATACCCTTTATTAGGTACTAGGCTAAGTACCTAGTTCTTTCACACCTTAGGTGAACTACACCTTCACGACACAACACCTAGTCTCAAGGAGATCTACTCCTTGTTACAACACCATCAAAGATACCACCATCCTTGTATATAAACAAATACATATATGTATAACGATGCACCTCGTCGATTATACGACCTAGGCATTCTTCCCAAATGCTACTTGATTTGATTCTTTGGCATCCTTCACTAATGCCTTTGACACAACGCTTGGCACCCTTCACTAATGCCTTCGTCTTGACACCTTTAGCATCCTTCACTAATGCTTTGACACGGATGATGAGCATCTTTCACTAATGCTTTCATCTTGACACTTTCGGCATTCTTCACTAATGCCTTCAACCCAACATCTATGGAGAAAGAAAGAACTATCAACAAGATAACCTTAGTAGTCTTGATGATGACGAAGCATGGCAACTCATGGACTTTGAGCTTGCACGTCTTCAAGAGGTGGTGATCTTTCCTTTAGGAGGAACCTAGTAGATCACACAAAAACAAAAGACAAACTACATAGATCACTTAGATCTGAGGTTAGAGGGTTAGAATACTTTGGGGAAGTTTATATGAAAAGCACACATAGAGGGGAAGAAATGGCTCTCTATTTATAGAAGAAATTCTCTTCTGTTTACCCGGATCCCACGGATCCCTACCACAAGGGATCCGGCTAGCACAAAGCTAGGGATCCGTGGTCCGCTTCTCTTTGCCCATGGGTATTTTTGGTTAAGGGTCATGGGTCATGGGTTATGGGTTGATCCATGGTTTTCTTTCTAGATACAATGTACTTGGTTAAGTGGTATATATAAAACCATGGGTTATGGGTCAAAACCATTTGCTAGTATTTACCATTTTAGTATATACTTGTATTTACCCAATTTAGCATACACTTAGTTTTTTACCTATTTTAGTATACTTAGTTTAAGTATATGTTTAACCCAATATGTAAACACTAGTTGTTGTATATATGTATCTAAATCATAAAATCACTTATACTTGTTTTAGTGTTTTATGTGAAAGCGTAAGTGTGTTTAGAAAACTATTAACTCAAACTATTTACGTACTTTATTTGTTTCGTTAAAATGATTTTATATTTGTTATCGACAAAACATTAGAAGATCGTAAAATATAAATAAACGTTTTCACAGCTTATTTGTATTAACAAAATGTTGAGATCACAATACTTTTAACATGTGCCCACGATACCATAGAGCACCTTGTGCTCTAAATGAGAAATAAAACACCCTCTTTCCTTTCCAAAAAAGGGTTAAATCTACGGAAAGCCATGAACTTATCAAAATTTTCAATTATAGTAGTGGCTTGTAATCTAGTAATCTAGTAGTGGCTTGTCATTTTCCACTATCTCATAACACCCCCCCCCCCCAAAACTCAATACAAATACCCTTCACATTTCCCATATGTCCATCAATAACAAACTCACCATTTCACAAATGATAAACGACCATATCGACATACTAATCGAAATACTACAAAAACTCGACGGACGGTCCTTAAGCACAGCCGCATGCGTATGCAAACAATGGCATGCCATAGTACGTAACGACTCATTATGGGAACATTTATGTTTTGGAAAAATGTCATTAACTCCATCAGTTGGTGTTCGGTCAGTTGTTACGTCGCTTGGAGGGTATCGAAGGCTGTACATGTTATGTGTACGTCCAGTTGTTACTAGGCTTAAGAAACGAAGAGTTAATAATGGAGAAACTGAGCGTGTTTGGGATAAACGAGAAGCTGAGCTTTCGTTGTCGTTGTTTTGTGTCGAGTATTATGAGAGATTGTTTTCTGATGGTGGTGATCAGTCGACTGCAAAGTCTTTGAAGTTTTTATGTACCACGGTTAATGTTGGTATGTGAATGTGATTGGAATGAGGTTTTTGTTTTTTGTGTTTTTTAGTTTGATGTTTTTTACGTATTTTTTTGTGTGGTTTTGGGAATAACTGTAGTTCATGACTTCAGGTTACTATTTAGAATAATATTGTTATTATTTTTTATTTTAAGAAGATGTTAATTGATACCTTGCAATTTCATCTACTGTGTTTGTACGTGAAGTTTGATTATTGTTTTGCTTAACTAATTCTCATATAATTTGAAGTGTAAAAGTTACTCAAAGTTTGAAGATTGTGTGAAACATTTTTAGAACAAAGTAAAGCTAATGGAAATTTGTAGTACTATGCTACTTTTTGGTGAGTTTTTCTTAAAAATGAATTGCATGTTAATATAGATGAAGGTCAAAAAAGTCATAGTTTTCATGTTTGATTGTTTCATCTAGTTGACTTTTTTAAGTTGGCCGCGGTGATAATAGTATTTTATTAATGGTCATTTTACTATTTCATACGGAGCATTTGATAGTATGATCAAATATTAAATGAGTATGATCAAGTGAGTTGTTACACAAAGTCCATTAGTCATATACGGTCCTAGTCCTTTTTGAGGGCTTGACACAAATTAAGACAGATACGCAGTACTAGGGCTGAGCATTGGGCCGCTCCCGACCCAAATCCTTACTATCTCGAATCCTGACAAGCCGGCAAACACAAACCGAGTCCCGACCCGATTAAGCTCGGTTCGGTTTCGGGCCGGGACAGTCGGGACGGGAAGGGATCGGTCGGTTTGATTGGTTTTGTTTGTTGTTTTTTGGTTTTCGGCCCGTCCCGACGCGATCCCAACTATCCTGAATCCCGACTAAATGGAAAACACAAACTGAGTCCCGACCCGTTTTAGATCGGTTCGGTTTCGGGATAGGATTCGGGACTCGGGATCGGGACGGGATTAAGGAGTCGGTCGGTTTTGCTCACCCCTACGCGGTACATTCTTAATTGGACGTTTGGTTTATAGGTTTAGGACTAAAAGAATGGGTTTTATTCCAATTTAAATGTTTGGTAGTGGGCTTTAATCATAAAAATAGATATGATACCCATAAACTAGACATAATCTAAACCCATTAAAGGTGGTGGGTATACAAAACCCATACACATTGAGATACCTATAGTGATTCCTTTGACAAACCAAACACCCCCGGTCCAATGAATCAACAATTCAACATTGATATATACAAACATAACTCATTCCCAAATTCCCAATCCTTCTTACCAAACACTCATTCTCTCACTCTCAATCCCTCTGACCAAACAACACATAACGGTTATAGAATTCTTTCCCATAATAGTTTACAAAATTAATAATCTCTCCAGTTAGAGAATATTTTACCATAATGTTCGTAGATTATCCACACAAAGTATGAGACATGTAATGATGCTACCGTCCATCTAAACATGTAACCGTGACTTCATTTACCGAAAACTGAATTTGATGTATATTATCTTAAGTGAAAAAACGAGGTTGTATAGGTTCAGGCAATGTACCTACTCCAGCCAACATTAAAACAACTGATGACATATTCGAACGGCTATTGGAGAGTGTTGGACACATAAGTCATAACAGACCTACTTGGACTAACCGCAATGCTTCTGAAACACATAATGACTCGAGTAATGTTGCATCAATAACTTTCATTCACTCGCCTCGTCATGTTATTGTCACATGATTGCTCCCCGTCATTCACTCGTTTTTAGTTAAGTGATACAGATTATAGGTATAGATATACGGTATTGACTCGGCTATTAGCCACATAATCCATACCTGCAGATTTACGTATCATCAGTTCGCAAGGGTTGCAAAATTCTTGAATATTTCCCATGAAAAAGAATTTACTTTTTTGCCAATTTAACTAGTTTGACCAATTTCTCTAAACAAATATACAAGAGCTAAAACACAAATAAATTGATATAAAGTTTGCATCACTAGGGATCAATATAGTCAATAGCTAGTGATTTAACTAGAAAGTCAACGGGCCACCACTTGTGACCAAACTAAAGAGCTCGATAATACAATAGAGGCAAGAATTATTTGAAATGATCGAGCATAAACCAAAGTAAATGAAAGACATGACATATATCTAACTATCTATTCATGTGATAGATTTAGGTCAAAAGTAATACCTAACCGTAATGGTTAATCAAGGCTTTTGGACAAAGTTGTGTTTGCTCAAGTCTTCTTGGCTAAAAAAATGTTTAGTGCGGGTTGCTTACATCCACAATGCATGATAATTACTTTTGCCACACAAGCTTTTGATTATATTTTTCCATTAAACACACATATATATAAGACTAAAATACACCGGTGGTCTCTAAACTTGGCAATGTGCATCGTTATGGGACAAAACTCGGCCTTTTCATAGCCATAGGTCCAAACCTTGGCCATTAAATGCCAGAATCGTCCCTTTACCAGGATTGGGATAGTCAAACCTACTTTTCTGGATTTCCTTCGAGGGTATAATAGACCATTCACATTTTTGACCCAACCTTTAACCAAGGGACCAATTGTGAGTATAGCTACTAGCCGTTTCTTCCCTGATACGCTTGCATTTAATTTCGCGGGAACCAATACACCCACCCAACAAACAACTTTACCAATTATAATACACCATTATCCAGAAACGTTAAACTGAAAATCGAAATCAAGAATATAAATCCTCATTTCCAGAACTCAAAAGACCAACCCAACTTCCAACAAAACCATGCCGATCGATCGTATTAGCAACATGTCAGATGAAGTGATCACTAACATTTTGAATCGGTTGCCTTTGTTAGAAGCGGTGAGAACCTCTAGTTTAGCGCGAAACTTGAGGTCTAAGTGGACTTTGCTCACCGATGTCATACTTGATGAGGATTTCTTTTATTATTTAACATACGAGTTTGATGGGAGGCTTGTTACTAGATTCTTAAATCGGCTTATGGGTCCAATAAGAAAGTTTGTCTTCGCTGTAGAGCCAAGATCAATTATTGGAATAGACAACTTTCATTATGAACAGATTCATGAGTGGCTCTTGTTTTTGGCTGACAATGGAATTGAGGAGCCGATTATTACAAACTGGTATGGTGACCCAGTTACGTTCCCAACCCAACTTTACTCTCGTAGTGAGTTGAAACATCTGGTACTTCATGTTTGTGCTATGGCTACTTTGGAATATTTTCATGGCTTTCCAAATCTACTGAGCTTAGAATTGATTCATGTCAATTTTCTAAGCGGTACAGTTTGGGACTTTATTGCTGGTTGTCCCTCACTTGAGTCTCTTAAAATGAATCGTCCTAGACTCCTAGTACAAACGAGATGAGACTATGGGATATTGCAAAACTTGGGAATTTGAAGAAGTTACATTTGTCATTAGGTCGTTATAATGTTGTGACGACAATCACAACATCCGATATCTTTCACTTGATAAGACTTCAAAATCTTGAGACCCTTACATTGGATTTTGGTGATTGCACGGTAAGAACAATTTCAGTTTTACAACTTATAATTTAACAATGTTAAAGAGATGTGTAATAGTAATGAAATTTAATCTTTAAAACTTCTTGTAGTTGATACATGAAGCTAATCCTAGGATGAAGGTGCCCTTTGTTTCCCTGATTAACCTTAAGCTGCCCGATGTCGATTTTGGGAATAGTGTTATGGTAGCGTTCACCATTGTAATGATTCGGTCATCTCCGAATTTGAAAATGTTGGATACCAGAGTAAGTGTAATGCTGTAATGCATATGTATCAAATAAAACATTCCTAAATTGCCATGTTTGTGTATCTCAACACTATTTGAATTTTCAGGCTGCAAACACGCTTAGTGATCTACCTTTGCAAAAAAATTCCACTGTTGTAGACAGAAACACATTCAGCCATGGCCAGCTACAGATGGTGTTTCGAGCTTTACCCATAACAGAGCATGAAATAACTTTAATAAAGTGTATACTTGCGTGTTCCCGGTCGCTAAAGACAATCAATATCAGGCAAAGCGATAGGAGTCATGATGGGAATGAAAATACCAGGAACAACTGGGAGTTGGCTAGGAAGCTGTTGAAACTTGTCACACCCCCAAATTACCTGTTTTGCAGCGCAATGGAATACCTGGGGGATGACTGTCATAGCATCAAAGTTACAGTTATATCAAACGACCTAAAGTGTCATTTTGAAAATATCGTTTGATTAAGTAAAATAATCAGAGTTTACAAAACATAGGTCCCAAAAGATTTCAAATGTACAAAAAATGAGTTTGTTACAATCAAACGATAGTTAAGTGCATAAAATATATGTGAGACGCGTCGACATCGCGACTCTATGATAAGTCCACATGCATGCCATGAAGTGAATACCTTAGATACCTGAGATAAAACATGCTAAAAAGTGTCAACACAATAGTTGAGTGAGTTCATAGAGTTTATTTAACATGTAAAGCTTTTAAAGAACGTTCATGCAGCAAAGGCAAATTTTTTGGTCATTGAGAATAGTCCACAAAGCAAAGGCATTGTAAATCCACTCAATTCCAAGTTCTGCCCATACAAAACTTGCAACCTGTGTGTTCACAACCCACTGCCAAAAGTAGTATGTCTAGTAGTCACGTACACGTTGTCATAATAGTTCACCATATAGCACCACGTATATAATAATGTATGCGTGGCAAAGCCCCTAGAATAAATAATATGCATCCCGTAACATAGTGAACGAGAGGTTGGCCGACCTCTAATAGCGCTATCCATACTACCTACTAATAGGAGACTAACAATGCGAATGTACGAACGGTATATCATACAACTATTATATACAATTAAGAACACTCCGAACATGGGAGAATTTGCACGCTCCACCAATAAGGCGAGACTTGGTATTGCTCCGTTCACTTAGGGAGACTTTGCACACTCCACCAATAAGGCGAGAATTGGTATTGCTCCGTTCACATAGGGAGACTTTGCACATTCCACCAATAAGGCGAGAATTAGTATTGCTCCGTTCAATTAGGGAGACTTTCAGGTCATAGCACATACGGTTCAATAAGTTCAAACAAGTCATAATTTCGTAATTAAGTTCAAGTGTTCCATTTAAAAGTTCGTAATTAAGTTCAAGAGTTTAAGTCGAGTTCAAAAGTTCAAAACAGTCAAAGAGCTCAAAAACATATCAAAAGGGTTCAAAATAGTCAAAGGGTTCAATATAAAGTCAAACAAGTTCAAAATAGTCAAAAGGTTCAATATTAAGTTAAAAGAAATTAATTATATGTCAAAATGTTCAAATCAAGTTAAAAGAGATTAATTATATGTCAAAAGAATTAAATCAAGTTAAAAGAGATTAATTATATGTCAAAAGAATTAAATCAAGTTTAAAAGAGATTAATTATATGTCAAAAGAATTAAATCAAGTTAAAAGAGATTAATTATATGTCAAAAGAATTAAATCAAGTTAAAAGAGATTAATTATATGTCAAAAGGTCCAACTCAAGTTCAAAGTATTCAAATATATATGTCGAAGGGTTCAAAATCAAGGAAGGTGGTTCAAATAATAGTGTTCATAACATAGTGATCAATTTAGTTCGGGCATAATCTACCTACTAGCATAAGTAGTGAAACAACAGTTATTTAAGTTCATATAAGTGTAAAGTAAAAGCAAGTAATTGAGCATGTATCTCCCCCGAAGAGTTTATAAAACAATTAAACAAGTAAAAGTGGGGCTACGAACTCACCTGATACAATGATTATGATGACAAAAGTAGATACACTGAAATGAGGTGCGATATCTATCTGCAACCTAATATGAATGATGTGTTATAAAGTAAGCCATGAAACAATGTCGTGCATGCAAACTTATATGATATCCATACCACTTGTACATTTTTGAAAATGAAGTTTATCGTCGAAACACACTTTTATGACATCTCGTCATGTTATAAAATACTTTACAAGTACTTACGTTGAAACGACATCCTACAATAGTTGCTTAGTGATTTATCAAGATATTATAGTTTATGAGTAGTTTTCGGAAAATTTTGAGAGATCGTATATTATTCGTTACAACTTCGTTTGACGAACGGTTGAACATTTTGAAAAATAGGCCAGGTGAACTCACTTTGACTTAAAGACATTATTTTCTCAAAAGTACCCTATCGATAAGATAAATGGCTCTAAACATGGTCACTTGCGATAACCATTTTAGTCTAGTAGAAAATATATAAGTGTTAATACTTGTGTAAAATAGTTACGATAGCCATAATTAAAACGCTTGTAACTTAGTCGATATAGCTCGGTTTTCTACGTTCTATATATCCTCGGAATCGTGATAGTATGTACTAATATATTTTTGATAAATCGACTCATTTAGATAAGGTTTAAAACTTATTTTTGCCCCTTAAATAACCCTTGACAGCAAGTATAATTTCAGAAATTTAGTTTTCGTCGTTAAACTTGAAAATAGCGTAACTTCTTCGTTATAAATCCGTTTTAACCCGTTCAAGTGACCACGGTTTTGTTTTAAAGTATATTTTCTGAAAATATAACCCAAAATAATCCCCAGCCTACTGAAATTTCTAGATTTTACAAAACGTGACAGCAGCTAAATATATATTGTCGAAAATGATTTCTCTAGTTTGTAACTTGATCTAATCTCTTCCAATCAACACCAAAGCTAGTCTACACCTACCATACACCTTCTTAGGGTGTCATGGATTCCTAAACTTCACCAAAAATGATAGGTTTTAAGGGATTAATTATAGGATGATTAAAACTTATAATAAGTACTAAAAACAATTAAAAGTGGTATAAATACATATGATACTTGCATGATTTCTACTAATATGATAAAAATAACTCATGTAAGATTATGAAAGATTAGTAAAGATCATAAAAAGCTTACTAGTATTATGAAGAGGTTTAAGTAACTAAGTTTCCTAAATACTTCTTGGTTTCTATTTCTAAACCTTAAAAGAGAAGTATACTAGTGTTTATATATCACTTGATCTTGAAAAATTATGATTTCTTGCTCTTGTTCTAATGTTGGCCGAACCACAAGGAGGAAAGGAGAGGATTTTCTTGCAACTTTCACCTTTTGAAATGTGTACTATGTGTTTTTGTTTCTAAATATCTTGTATAAATCTAGCCTAGTCATTTAAATGTGTAGGTGTCCAATTATTTGCAAAATATTTATAAAAAAAAAAAAAAAAAAAAAAAAAAAAATAGTGACTAATATGGGGAGGTCGGCCAAGGGTATTTAGGGATTGGATTTTCTCCACTGGTTGTCTTTTCCTTTGAGCTGCCATCCTCCTTTGGTATTCTGCATTCCTCCTCACAAGTGGTTCTAGCATTGGCTCTTGCTCCACAACAGGCTCTGGTCTTTCAGCATGGATTCTAACATCTTCAGGTGTAATACCAATTGGCCAAGCTGGTGCAGGAATACCCATAGTATTCTGCAAAATTTTTACATTAATTAACAAAATGAATAATCATCATACATAAACAAAATAAATGTAAAAGATTCTCAGTACTTACTCCTAACATTGGCTCTCCATCAAAAGGATCCCAAGAAAGACCAAACCCTATAGGTTTTATTCCACCAGGATACATATGAGCTTTTGATCCATCTCCTTTCCCTCTCGTTCTAACAACTTTCCCATTTATGGTCCTAAGTCTCCTACTGCTAACACCTTCTTCACTACTTGCAGCTTCACTAGATTGTATTCCTACACTACCACTCATTCTAACACCAGCACCCCTCATTAGTACACCCCTACCCCTACCTCTGATTCTTACACCAACACCCCTAGTTGGTGAAGGCAACTGATCTGGTGTAGACATTTCAAAGCCAACTGGAGGAGTTGAAATTTGAGCTGGTGCAGAACAACCAGTTGGCATCTCATCTTGTGGTGCATTCAAAACAGAAGTTGGTTGTGGTGCAGACCCACCACTTGGTGTTGACAACTCATGTCTAATGCTAGCCAGGAACCAAATAAAACAATTAAGTAAAAAAGGACTTCACCTCACCAGTACATTCACTTTCCAAAATATTCACAAAACCTACCAAGTCTAATGCTAGCATATCAACATTAGGAATTTCGGATACAATTTCATATTCATACAAAAGGGGATCTCTTATAAATACACCGCCACGATGATATTTTAGCAAAAAAGTGGATGGTTGGGATGGTGATGCCATCTGAAAGAATATAAAACAAAAAAATTGTTAATTGCCGAAAACCCTAATTTTACATACAAAACCCTAATTTATGACTGTTGAAACAAATAAATAATTAAGTAATGAGAGAAAAAGGTTACCTTTTTGGAGAAGATGATAACACCAATCAATTTTTATTTGATTCTTGAAAACCCTAATTACACAATTTTTATTTATGTGGGATCTGTGTGTGATACGTTTGGGGAAAGTGTGTGTAGTTGGGATTATTAAACAAAAGGTTTGGGAACTATGAGTCAAATATATTTAATCAAATATATTAAACATAAATGAAATATATAATACATGTAGGACAAATTACCGGTAATTGAAGGTATACAAAAAATGAGTAACAAATATAACCGGTCACACAAAGTATAGTAACATAAATGACAACTTTTAAACTATAGTGACTTAGGACAAATATCCCGCAAACTTTAGTGACTTTTTTGTATATGCAAACACCCCGCTGCGAGCCCGGGCTAAAAACCTTGTGATATACAATTGGTGGAATTGTTACTGAAAAGTGACACTTAAACATCTTCTTTCGTTCCTCCCTTATAAGAACCTCGTAATAATAGAAATTTTCGCCCCGTGTTAGATAAATATACAATAGGGATAGTTTAGTTACAATTTCTTTTTTTTTTTTCTTAAAGGTAAATTATTATTAAGAAAAGGAGCCAAAAAAAGGCAAGGACAAAAACAAGCACAAAGCATAAAAAAGTTGTTAGGACACTTCCCTAACTAGCTATGCAATGGCTAAGAGCCAAATGGCCAAGGATGATAACCAAGTACAATACATAACAAAACAAGCACATATCAAAAACTACAAGATACACCCATAATCAATCAAAAAGATACAAAACAAGACAGAAAAGAGGAAATCCTAAAGAAACACACAACCACCTTAAAGCTGCAACATACTCTGGATCCATAAGCCACCAAGGGACCAACCAAGGTGTCTTACTACACCACCATATGCTCCAGCCTAAAGTAGCTAAATGTGTTTGGGGATAAATCTGTCAAATACCAAAAAGACCCATCCAAATCCATAAATTGCATAAGAAACGACTCAAAGACCCACTAAAAAACTTATGGACCCACTAAAAAGACTTGGGAACCCACAAAAAGACTCACTGACCCACAAATTATAGCACAATTGTAAGAGCACTAGGTACAGTCTCGTGTCGTGAGTGGTGTTAAAGGAAAAAGTGGTGCCACTTCAATACTCTTTCTCCATAGCACCAGTTTTAGCTATAACACCAAAACCCAACTCCCTAGCATAACACCAATTTTTTGGTACCATGGTGCATTTTTTTCTTTAAATAAACACAATGTATTTAACCAAAATTAAATTTCATTAATAAAAAACACGTTAATCATTTTGTCCTTTGAGTACAAAATCTTGTTTTGTGATTTATTCAACTTTGTAATAATTATACTACCCAAAACCAGACATAGTCCGAAGATAATACCAAAATTATATACATTTGCAACTGTTATAAATGTACCATATTTTCCCCCCTTCCCTTTTTTTTCTTTTTTTTTTTTTTTTTTTTTTTTTCAAATCACATACAAAATAACAAAAGAAATTATTCAATTGTTGGGCCCTGTATCCTTTTCACCTCAATGGCCCAATACCTCATAATCTAGAACCATAAAAGACAATTAGGGGTGTTGATCGGTTCGGTTATCGGGTTGTTCGGTTAATTCGGTTAAATTCTTTTTTTAGGTCAACCCGTGAACTGAACCGAACTAAATTCAAATTCGGTTTTCGGTTCGGTTTGGTTAAATTCTAATTCGGTTCGGTTCTTGGGTTAACCCGAATAACCCGAATTTCACTATTTAAAAAAAATAATAATAATTACATATATATTTAGCAAAAATATATATTTCACGCATAAAAAATGTTTTATTATATTAGGATAACCTTTTAATAGTATTTATTTATATATAAATATACATACAAATATATATATATATATATATATATATATATATATATATATATATATATATATATATATATATATATATATATATATATATATATATATATATATATATATATATATAGGGGAGGGTTAATGTGAGAGATTTCTTAAAGTTATAAAAGTAGGGACTAATTTGAACCATTGGATCATTATATTGAGATTAGATAACATTAATTATTGATGAGTGGCATTTATGTAATTAACATTAATTGTAAGGGTTTTATGTACCAAAATAAAATTCTGGTAACCTTTTTTATAGGTTTTTGTTTCTACATTTATTGTTGGCACTTTTTTCTACCATTATTATTCTTTTTTTTTTCGACGTGTATAATTCTGGTACATTTATCATGTGATATATTTGTATCAATGATTCACAAATCAAGAACTACATAAATTATTGACACAAAAACTTATACATTTAACATGATGAGATGCTACACAACTAATAACATTACCACATTAATTTTATTAAAGCTTATAAAAACTTAAAAGATCAGATACATCTTTTTAAATTGAAAATAAGATACAAATAAAAACCCTTCTACACAAATTAACCCGATTATACACAACTTGATTATAGACAACTTTTATCTCATTGGTGCATCACCTGCTACAACTGAACCCGTACGCAACCAGGACCACGAGAATGTATCACCTGCTACAAAACTCAAAATCTACAACCGAACCCGTACATAACCTACAACCGAACCCGTACACAACCTACAACCAAACCCATGCACAACCATGATTGTATCACCTGCTATAAAACACAAAAACTACAACCGAACCCTTACACAGCCATAACCACGAGAATGTATCGCCTGCTACAAAACTAAAAATCTACAACTGAACCCGTACACAACCACGATTGTATCACATGCTACAGCCGAACCCGTACATAACCACGAGAATGTATCACCTGCTACAAAACTAAAAATCTACAACTGAACCCGTACACAACCACGATTGTATTACATGCTACAGCCGAACCCGTACATAACCACGAGAATGTATCACCTGCTACAAAACGTTCAACTGATACTGATCCAAAATCGAGATACACAAAATCTACAACCGAACCCAGATCGAAAACCATTCGACCATGGTTTTGTGATATCTACTCGAAAACCATTCGACTAAATATGTACTTCAAACAAAACGAGAAAATGATACTGGTCCATCAAGTGTACTTCAAACGAAATTACCAGATATGTATTAAAAAAACCTTTAAACGAAATAAGATATGTCAACAAACCATCTCCTACTCCATCCATTAGTTTTTGTACTTTTCTTCAACAAGAATTCTGCGACATCAAATTAGATCGCCAAGAGGAAACCACAAAGAATCACAGATATACTAACCGTCACCAGAAAATAACCAATACACTAACTGATATACTAACCTCGTCACCAGAAAATAACGGTCACCTGAAACACTAACCCCATCACTAGAAAATAACTGATACAATAACCGACTTGAGTCCCAAAACAAGTGGCGACGGTTAAGGTTTCAACTACAAAAACCTTGATCAAAACTACCTCCCGCGAATGAGTCGGGCACCAGATTCACACAGGTAACCGTGAATGGAGAACAATAGATCTAACCACTGAGGCAACAAAATTCACCAAGAGATTTGGGGATTTCAGCAGATCCGGTTATATAAAAAAAACCACAAACCGAAACCATCAAAAATACAAAACAAAAATACACCATGTGACTCCGCCAACCGAAACCACCAAAAATACCAAACAGAAATATACTAACAAATCTTGGTTGTTATTTTTTTTTTCTTGGTTGTTCGAGACAAACCACAATCGAAAACAATCAGAATCTGTTAAAGATTTATGGTTGAAGATTTGTTAAGGATTTATGGCTAAAGATCTTGTGATAGTGAGATTAAAAGAAAATACTTAAATGGAAAGAAAACACATATTTTGGAGTGTAAAAATATGGGTGACGTGATGACAAAAACAGTTAGTGGTGGCACTTGTGTCATTAGAATGATATGGTTAACAGGTTAAGTATATATAAATGTGAACAATATGATAATAAATGAATGAACGAATAAAATTGGATGGCTAATAACGATAATAAATGAATAAAATTAGAGGACTAATCACCGGTGAGAATGAATGAGTGAGGGGTAGGTTGAAAAGCAGATCTGTTATTCCATGATGAGGAGGAGAGAGGGAAAGTTATTTAGGGTTGTGGGAAGGATAAGATGTGTAAAATACCTTTAGTGCCCTTTTGATATAATTATTTATTTTGGTATTATTAAAAGCTTATGTTACACTTGTCAAGTTTTGATTGGGTTCTCACTTTTAGAACTTTAAAAAAGTTCTTACTTGATCTCAATTCTATATATATATATATATATATATATATATATATATATATATATATATATATATATATATATAGAGTTAGGATCAAATAAGAAGAAAAATTAAAATGAGAAGGATAAGAAGAAACCACAACCACACATTTCAGATGCACCTATTAAAATAGATGTATCTCCCCTTGAAAATCTCTCCCTTATTTGAAATGTGTGGCTAGAAATTCTTCTTATTCTTCCTATTTTAGTTTTTCTTCTTACCGGATCCCTTCCCTATATATATATATATATATAGGGGTTATCGTAAGTTAGTATGTTAAAGTAAGAAAGTATAGGAAGGATTTATAGCCATTAGATGTACCATTGATGATGTCACTCAATCAAGATGAAATGGATGGCATTTTGGTAGATTATTTGAATATTAATGGCAATGTGTAGCAATCAAAAATAAATTATGCTGGTCAAATTGTAACCATATTTTTAGCGTTTAAAATCATTAACGAAATCACTTTTTCATTTTGATTATATTGTGAAATATCATCTTTATAGATCGTTTCAACTGCATTTTTCTTATTTTTTATGTGATCTTTAGAGACACTACTTTTTTCCAGTATCTAAACATTACTTCTTTTTTTACTATGACCTGTATCATTTGAATTAGACAGATGTGTGTCGCAAGATGATGATACATATCTAAACATTACATCATATTTTATTACAGGCCCGTATCTTTTTAGACAGATGTATGTTAACTTGATGATACAAATCATACAAGTATGATACACATAAACCATAACTACAACTGACGTCTTCAACACATTGGTGTTAAACTCATACATTTTGACTTTCTAATTCTTTATGTTTTCAACCTATGTATAACTTATACATACAAATGAACTGGTACATACATATGTAGAAACTACTAGTAATAACTGATCACGTATGACCTCCCTGGCACCAATACGGGTCAGACGCGGACTAAGCACGACTGCGTAATACTCCCGACACCTATATGGTTCGGTCGCGGACCAAATACATACCCCGGCAATGGCCACTAAGCCATTCCGCAGACAGTAGACGCGTCCGAAGAGGAACACAACCGCGTCCAACATAAAAGGTAGGGAATCTCGCTCAGACTCAACATACTGCAACCTGCAGTCCCCAAAAAGGGAAAGCGGGACAACTCCCGCCCGAAAGCGTCGCTATCACAGCAACGCGACAAGCTCTGTAGTTGACCTACGTCACTCCCCACTCCCAAGCTGTCGTTCTCATGGCCCGTGATCTTGAGAACACGACAGAAAGGTCAACCATATAAATAGAGGCATCGCCACTATTCAAACGGTAATACATACACACTCTCTCTCTCTAGAACCAACTTTATCTCTCTAAAACTATCACTTACTCTCACGCCGGAGGTTGACCGCGGAACCCCGTTCCGCGATGAGACTAACGGTGTTGGTTTTCTTAGCAGCTAGCGATCAAGAATCTCACTTAGTACAAGACCTATTTCCTGGGAAGTTAGCCTACACTAATCTTCATCAGGGGAGCGCCCGGAATTGTATTAACAATAACCAAGTTATACACGAAGTTTAATGTATAATAAATCAATCAATATTAATCTTATATGCAAACTTGCATCTTTGTTACAAAGAAAAGTGATACACGTACAGTAATTGACTTATAACCAATACATTAAAATATCATTCACATATCGAATGAAAATTATAATTGATAGACACGAACAAAACTGATACTCATATTTGAAAGTATCATTACACAAATTTACAAAGAAGCCTCATTGATAAACAAACGAAATGTAATTATCAACATTACAAAAAAACGCAGATCTACCAATGAACATAAAAGATTGTACGGTTACAATGCAAATGAGAAAATTTCGCGAAGCGAAGCCATGGAAATAGCCGTCAACGACAATTTGGCAACTGAAGAAGACATGGCCGCCACCGGTTTTTTTATCTCGCCTTCGAGAGTTTAGCGTCTCGGATTACCACGTGATAACATATCGAAAACGTTATATCTTTTATTTCTTTGAAGCTAACTAGCCGGATTGCAAAAATATAAGAATACATGATGGTGATTTGTGCATGAGAAAAGGATTAAAGTAACTGTCGTTTCTTCTTTTGGGAGAAAAATAAGGAACGTAGGATTTGAATACGGGATAATAGAGAATTATAAGTAAAGCAAATTACCAATATTACCCCTCATATCAATTAATCAGTTTTAGTTTATTTATTTCTTTATTTTCCAAGTGGCATAATATTATAGGTTCCTACACTATCCTACTTTAAAAACTATCTCACATGAAACTCATTTTATATATATATATATATATAAGAATTATATATATTTATATGAATTCGGTTTTCGGTTCAAACTGACAAACCCATATCCAACCCGAAAACTGAATTAGTAGTTCGGTTCGGTTTGGGTTTAGCAAATTTGGTTCGGTTATTAGTTCGGTTAGATTATTTTCGGTTCGATTTGGTTTCGGTTTTCGGTTTATTCGATCTTTTCGGTTTTTTCGCTCACCGCTAAAGATAATACAACTCAATAGTAAGTCGTCTTCTACTCTTCTTCCTTTAGCCACCTGCAAAAAAAAATACACACACACTGCACACACATAAATAAATAAATAAATAAATAAAAATAAAAAATCACAATATCACACAAACACATAAAAAAAAAAAAATTGTTTTGGCATGAGCTGGTGGCCACGGCTCCAAGACCCACCAGCCCAGTCTCGGTGTGGTCTCTCGTGCCATAGGGTGGTGCCGAGGGTGATGGCTCAAGCCAACAGCCCTTTTACCCGATGCTCTAAGGAGTTAACTACAATGCAATTATAGCTAATATATTGGATAGCTTGGCTATAATTTTTATAGCCAATTGCCTACAATCTTCCACATAAATTACATAAGAAATGACACAGGAACCCACGAATGATTCTAATAGCCAAATACTTTCTTTTTTCTTGGCGAAGCTTGTAGAAGGCCGACCATTGCATAAAAAGATCCATATAATAGTCATCATATAATAGTCATGAGCGATAGCGAAGCCAGAAGAAGGGTAAGCAGTAGCTTCTAGGGCGAAGTAAATAGCTATGCAAATCTAAAAAGAAATCTTTCGAATATTGTTTTACCTGTAAATAGCAATAAGAAAATGGGCACCTAACTTTCGACTCTTTCTCCTGAATTGTTCTTATGCTTTATGATCAAAACAGGCATACATTTAAATGGAATACCATTTTGTTCTTGATACCCACCTATTCCTACTATTAAAACCTCGGTTTCGACTCTAAATATGTGGCGTAAAACCGTATGAAGAATATGATATACTAGTAGGAGAATCGTCCCCCAAGATATTATTCATTGCAAAAGCATTCACTCGCCTCGTCATATTATTGTCACATGATTGCTCCTTATCGTTCACTCGTTTTTAGTTAAGTGATACGAGACTATAAGCATAGATATACGGTATTGACTCAGCTATTTAGTCATGTAATCCGTACCTACAGATTTACGTATCATCTGTTCGCGAGGATTGCACAACTCTTGAATATTTCCAATGAAAAAAAATAATTTCTTGCCAATTTAACCGGTTTGGCCAACTTCTCTAAACAAATATACAAGAGCTCAAACACAAATAAATTGATATAAAAGTTTGCATCACTAGGGATCAATATAGTCAATAGCTAGTGATTTGACTAGAAAGTCAACGGGCCACCTAACTAAGAAGCTCGATAAGACAATGGAGGCAAGAATTATTTGAAATGATCGAGCATAAACGAAAGTAAATAAAAGACATAACATATATCTAACTATCTGTTCATGTGATAGATTAAAGTCAAAAGTAATACCTAACCGTAATGGTTGATTAAGGCTTTTGAACAAAGTTGTTTTTGCTCAAGTCTTCATGGCTAAAAAAAATGTTAAGTGTGTGTTGCTAGCATCCATAATGCATAATATTTACTTTTGCCGCACAAGCTTTTGATTATATTTTTTCCAATAAACACGCACACACATATAGAGCCGTAAACGATCCAAACGTTTAGTGAACATTTCATGAATTGTTCGGTAAAAAGTTCGTTTACGTTCGTTTATTTATTAAATGAAAGAACATGAACAATATTTTTACGTTCGTTTAGTTAAATGAACGAACATGAACAAAAGTCGCGCTCGTTCATTTATATTCGTGAACGTCCGATTATGCGTTCGTTAATGTACATTTATTTATTTATGTTCGTATATCATATCTTTTAATTGTATAATTTTTAAATTGGTTTGTTTAAACAAAAAACAACGCTTATAAAACAATATATTGTGCATAATTTAATAAAGTTTATATTTGTTTGTCTATCTTCATTTATGTTCGATCGTTTATGTTCGTTTAGCGTTCGTTTAGTGTTTTAATGAACGAACATAGAAACAAACATGAACAAGAAAATTCATCCGTTTAAGCATCCGTGTCCGTTATTTGTTCGGTTAAAATTAAACGAACGAACATGAACAAGGCTCCGTTCGTGTTCGTCCGATTCATTTACAGTCCTACATTTAGACTACTTATAATAGAGGAATGAATCTCTCTCCTCATGGTCTTAAAATTAAGACTTACAAAATACAAAGCCTATTGTACAATACATAATGCACTATTAATGATCATTCTCATCAATCTTAATTTTAAGACTTACAAGTCTTAAAGTTTAATGTACAAAATACAAAGCACTATTAATATGTCATGATATTTAATGTAGTTAATTAATTAACTGGTCAATAAATACAATTAATGCAGTTATTAAAACACCCTTACACAAGAAATACAAATTATCAAGCATATTGTACAACCAACTTAAACATAATTCCTGCATTAAAATGTCACTAATACAAATAATAAAGAACATTATACAAATATTCAAGCCCGAACGGGCAACGGTCCAAATGGGCCCGAGCCCGAACGGGTACGATCCAAACGCGCACGGGCCAAACGGGCTCGAGCCCGAACGGGCACGAGCTAAACGAAATTCTTGAAATCCGTAAATTTATTATCAAAAAGAACATAATAAACCAAAATACATAATTCACCATAAAATTTTATTTCAGGGTATCCGCCGCCGCAACGCGCGGGAACCCTGCATTAAATATCACTAATACAAATAATAAAGCGCATTATACATATATTCAAGCCCGAACGGTCAACGGGCAAAATGGGCTTAAGCCCGAACTGGTGCGGGCCAAACGGGCTCGAGCCTGAACGGGCTCGAGCCCGAACGGGCACGGGCTAAACGAAATTTTTGATATCCATAAATTTATTGGCAAAAAGAACATAATAAACTAAAATACATGATTCACCGGAAAATTTTATTTCAGGGTACCGGCCGCCGCAACGCGCGGGTACCCTGCTAGTATATATAATGCAAAATGATTTTTTAGTTGCAAAACATTGTATTTAAATATGTATATTCGTATTTTTATTTTAATGAATGAAATATTAGTTGGTTTGAAAAAATAAAACAAAACAGTAAGTGTTTTGGCTTGAGTGTTGAGTTTGCGATATTTTAATATGTGAATATGAAAAAAGGAAATGTTGAGGTGGCGATGATGTAGCACGGTGGCTTGAGCCGTGATACCTAAGAGCAAAAAGGTATTGTATGTGTCGTCAAAAAAGAGTTGTCACCTCAGCACAATTTCTTAGAACACCAGAATCAATCTCTTAATACAAAACACTCTTTTTTTAGACAAACGTGGTGTCATGGGTACAACAAAAGAGACAAAAAAAGCTCACCGTGTAGGCTCGTGGGTACGGCGCAAAAGCCAACAGCACGAGATATGGTATGGTGGTGGCGCCATGAGTTAGGCTAGTGTGATGGAGCCAGGGTCACAAGTCAAATCGTACTCTGTACCTAGAGACGGCAACGGGTCAGGTTCGGGGCGAGTTTTAGTATACCCGTACCCGCACCCATTTATAATATCTGAACCCGTACCCGCCTCATTACCCGCCGGATACCCGATTAATATTATCCATTGATTTTTCAGGTTTCCCCACGGGTATCGGTTATCCCCAATTGAATATTATATGAAAAAAAAAATTGCGGTATTAAGATTAACTCACACTAAAATCAACCGACAAAACAAAGGAAAACACCTTTATATATTCAAATTTTTTAAAAGTTAAAGAAAATGAATATCGTATCAAACGATTTAACGCTTTTGAATTATTCATGTACAAAATAAAATGTGTTATGTAATACAGATATTCATATAAAAAAATATAATGGACGAAATTATATATAATGTATATATATTCTAGTTAATTAATATTAATAAAGGGGTATAGATTTGGGTAAGCGGATACAGGTACGGGTACGGGTAATTGGGAAGGTATTCCCAGTACCCGTCATCGAACCCGTACCCGGCTAAAAAAAATTATCAATACCCAAACCTGCATCCAAACCCTTCAACTTGTTCCCGAACCTGACCCAACAGGCTGAGGTTTCGATTTTTTCCGACGGTTTCGGGTGCTTTTGACATCCCTATTTGTACCCTTGGTTGTTAGCCTTGGTGCCATGCCACCAACCCAACTAACGGCGCCAATACCATACCAAATCTCGTGTCGTCGGCTCTCGCGTTGTACCCACCACCCATGCGGAGTTTTTTTTTTCTTTTCTTTTTCTTTTTTTTTACATCACATTTATCCATGACACAACTTTTACTCGAGGCACCACTTTTATTCAAATATTTAATATTTCAGTTTGGCTATAAAATATATGATTGTTGCATAAACAGTCCCAAGTCCAATCAACATAAATGAATATCTGTTTCTGTGTAACATTCCTAAATTATCGCAGCGGAAGATAATGTCATTTGATTTTACTTCAGAGTACAAATTTTAAGTTATTGAAAACGCCCTCTAAATAAGACTTTTTTTTTTTTTTTTTTTTTTTTTTTTTTGGAAAAATAATATTAGAGTTATAACAAGAGATCCCAAGTGTTAATTATATAAACATTTTCAAAAGATCATCGAATGGTAAATATGAATACACCAAATCTTCAAAACATGTCATGCGACCCAAATGCTAATGCAAGCTATCGCCGCATAGACCTGAGAAAAATATATGCCAAAAGTGTAAACACAAAGGTTGTGAGTTCATAGGTTTATTATAATTTGTAAATAAGATGAGAACCTTTTAAGTAAATTCCTATGACAAGTATATGTCAACCTAATCATGTTACGAATCTCACCCATACAAGACTTGTAACATCTTAGGTCCACATATAAATTCATGATGTAAATGTAAATATTAAGTACGCACCACAAGAAATAAGTGTATATGACCATTATAATACAATGTAATATACAAAAAGTGTTATCATTGCCCTAAGTTCGTGACACTTAAATCTTAAGTTTTTGGTTTCTAGTTTCTGGTAGATATGGATGTCCACCCTTTACACCCAAAGTTTCTCAATGACTATGCGTGTGTTTAACATATCTAGTCAAGTGGGGAAACCCCCGGACGGGGAAGCTCAATCCTAATAAATATATTCAAAATATTCGCGTTTACTACGTAATTAACGGTTCATAACATAGGCAACCTTTAAGGATAAGTTTTGACCATTTATATAATTTTTTTTACAAGTCCTATCTATACTACATTATAAAGCATTTGGGACTTCCTATAAAAGGAAGTCTTAAAATTGTAAGACAAAAAACATTACTATAAAAGGAAAATTAGAAAGTTAATGTAAAATTTGAAAGTTAAAGTCTCATTTAAACCATATGTAACCCCCTCCAATAATTATATATTTTAATAGAAATAATTGTTTATAAGAAAAGCTCACTAAACTTATAACCACCAATTTAATGCTAAAATTTAAAAAATAAAAGTGCTAACTATTTAATTAATAATCTAGACGTTTTACTTTTGTAAAACATATATTCAGTACGTTATAAAGTATTCGAGACATGTTAAATAAGAAAGGTTTAAAGTGAAAAACATTTGTTCGTCACAAAAATAGTCGCTGGATACCCGCCGCATTGCGCGGGTACCATTCTAGTTACCATATATGCATGAATTATGTTTAAGTTGTCTTAATAAGATTTGGTCACAATCAGCTTCTTAAGGCATATTTACAGCTTTGCCTCTTTTTTCTCCATTTCTTGAATGTGTTTTTATCAATGGTCATTTTACCATTTCATATCTGATAGTATGATCAATTATCAAATGAGTATGATCGTTGTTATACAGTCCATTAGTCAACTACGGTCCTAGTCCTTTTTGTGGGTTTGACGCAGATTAAGACAGATACGCGGTTCATGCTTAATACTAAAACTTACATAAAATTGATGTAACCGTAACTTCAATTCATTTACCAAAAATTGAGCGTGAGGTATATTATCTTGAGTGAAAAAAACCAGGTTGTTTAGGTTCAGGCGATGTACCTTCTCCAGCCAACATTAAAACCACTGATGACATCTCCGGACGGTCTATTGGAGAGTGTTGGACACATAACAGACCTACTTGAACTGACAGCAATTCTTCTGAAACATATAATGACTCGAGTAATGTTGCATCAATAAGTTCCATTGACCAACCCTCTTTATAGACCTGAACAATTCCTAATCATTTTAAGCTATAGAGTAATTTGGTCGGACAATTTATTAAAACTGATTAATATATTTTGATACATCAGATGCGCAGTTTCTGTTGAGTTTAAGATACATGAATAACAATAAAACATGTAGACACCACAGAGTACACAGCGGAAGACTTAAGATCATAACAAATAAATAATTAACTGAATTAAATGCGTAACGTACCTCTTGCAAATGTCAGATCTCTTTTGAACAAAACAGATGAAGTGGTTTAAAGAGTTGTTCCTTACCGTTTTACAACTCAAACCAATAGGTGTAAGAATAGTGTCTTACTACCCATTTTTGTACACACGAATTAACCAACGAATCAAGCGATTTCTAAATCTAACACAAACCCTTGTTTTATAAGAAAAACAAAACCAAAACACCCTTGTGGAGGTAGTTCGGCCATTCAATGCAAGAGAGGAGAGAATGAGAGATCTAGGGTTAATTAGGTGCACAAAAGTTAACCTAAAACATTAACCCTATGCCTTGCTTATATAGTGAGGAGTTAGCTTAGAGGAAAAGCTAAGGATTAGGGTAAAATACCCCTCCTAGGCCGGCCATCCAAGAGCAAGAAAGGGGCAACCCGAATCTTTTCCTTATTTAAGCGATTCTCTATATATTCTCTCCCTTTTAGCATTTTAACGGTCGTTAGTCATTTCCGTTAAATACTAAACGATCGTTAGTCGGGTTTTGTGTAATAATTAATCGTAATCATTAACATTAATTATAAATTTAATTCTCATTCGCTAATGTGTGCAATCCCGTAGTCACGAGTTCGAATCCGGACATTCACGGTTTTATAAATATATACATATTCCAACAGCTCCCACTTGGATATGTTTACAAAATGTGTAATGACATTGGTTAGCCTCTAGCAACACGCCAATGCTCCCGGTACAACTCGTGTATGGTTTTCTGAAGAAAAACCAAGTTTCGATGATTCATCATCATATTCATCCTTTTGTTTCTAATACCATGTTAATAAGAATATGGATCTCACTCATTTCTTAATTAACTATTCTGTTTCTCGCTTTATGTGATTGATCAAGATTACCAATTCTTCTTCTGAACATATTCCAGAAGACCTTGGGCATGGCCATGCAAACATCTTAACAACCCTACGAGGGGGCCAGCAGTATTATACTTCAAAATAAATTTGAAGGAAACAAATCCCATTTTGACTACAAGCAGAAATCATAAATTTCGCAACACTTCTGAAAACAACCCTTATAACTACCAGTTACGTATAGCGTTAGATTGCTTCACAAAAATTCACTACATCCATGACACATCTCTGGTATCTCAAGTCAGAGGATAAATATCCATGATTTACTTAATGACAAAGATCCATAAAGTATCATCATGTTAATAGGATATGTCCTATACTCAATTCATTGAATATCATCTGAAATCAGTCATGCTACGCATCAATATACTTTCAAGTATACTCTAACTAATACTCAGATTTGTCTTAATTCAATATCATTCCCATGTTATTGATTGACAACGACTATTTAGAATAACTTAAGTTATTCAAGGATTTAAACATGCAAATATAGGATACAATATTATAAATGAAATTAAACGTATACCGTACTTTAATTCATTATAAATAATAATTGTTTAACATCCTTTATCCAAATACTAAATAGATCAATGCATGATAATACTAGTTAATTAATTTTGCCACAAGTCATGAGAATCATTGTCACACCCTCGCCGGAGGCGGAAACACGAGGTGTAACGGAAAGGAACATAAGCACAAGATAATAGAACATACCAACGTTAAGATTTAAAAGAAAGAGTACACCATTACAATACCAGTTTAGCCGTCATCGGCAAATATATTACAAAGTTTAGATTCCAAAATATTTCGTTTTATTACATAACGATTTGTAGTGACAAGTGAAAACTTCATTATGCAAGACCTGGTAGAAAAGCTTACTAACGATCACCTGAAATGCATGAGAGAAAAATGGGTCAACTATGAAAATAGTTGGTGAGTATACACGTTTCGTAAAATAAGAAAACTCGTAGGAAATATTCAAAGGTTTCGGTCATCGGAAATAGTCCACAAAGCAAAGGCATTGTAAATCCACTCAGTTCCAAGTTCCGCCCATACAAAACTTGCAACCTGTGTGTTCACAACTCATTGCACAAAATATAGTATGTCTAGTTTATACTCATGCACACGTTGTCAAATGAGGTCACAAAGCAAAGGCATTGTAAATCCACTTAGTTCCAAGTTCCGCCCATACAAAACTTGCAACCTGTGTGTTCACAACCCACTGCCAAAAGTAATATGTCTAATAGTCAAGTATAAGTGGTCATAATAGTTCACAATATAGTACCTCGTATATAATAATGTATGCCAGGCAAAGCCCCTAGAATAAATAATATGCGTCCCGTAACATAGTGGACGAGAGGTTGGCCGACCTCTAGTAGCGCTATCCATACTACCTACTAATAGGAGACTAACAATGCGAATGTACGAACAGTACATCATACAACTATTAATATACAACCAAGAACACTCCGAACATGGGAGAATTTGCACTGCTCCGAACAAGGGAGACTTAGATTGAAAATGCTCCGTTCCCATAGGGAGACATTCTGCTCCGGACCGGGGAGGCTTAAGGTTGCTCCGAACAAGGGAGACTTTGTATGCTCCACCAATAAGGCGGGACTTTTAGGGTCATAGCAAGTACAGTTCAATAAGATCAAACAAGTCATAGGTTCGTAATTATGTTTAAGGGTTTGATTCGAGTTCACAAGTTCTAGTCAAACAAGTTAATAAAAGTAGTAATCAATTTAGCTCAAGGATGGTTCATGCATTTCGCCCCAAAATATAGTAAAAACGGTAAAAAGGGGGATGTGATTACTCACCTGTTGCAATAGTTATGATGACAGAGTGGATGCACAGAAATGAGACGCAACACTTTAACCGCGACCTATTATAAATGATATGCTCTAATATAAGTCATGAAACAATGTCGTGCATGCAAACTCATATGATATTCATACCACTTGTACACTTTTGAAAATAAAGTTTATCGTCGAAAAATAATCTTATGACGTCTTGTCAATTTATAAATTACTTTACAAGTAGTTACGTTGAAACGATATCCTACGATAGTTATTTAGTGATTTTGTGAAATTATAACTTTTCGTCGTAAAATAATGTCATTTGGCAATTTCATGAAAGTGACTAAACGGCCTTGAAAAGCTAGTCGTAAAATGGTGCACGTCGAGTGTTAGGAAGCAAACTCAACGGTTTTGGGAAGCTTGTATCATTATCTCAAAGTTTTAGCATTTAAGTTTTCATCCTAGAGGTCTCGATCACGGAGAAAAATATTGATAAAGTATGGTACTTGTGTCCAAAATATTGTTTAAGGGTGGTTTTCGGCAAAGTTTAAGTGACCGTATTATATTCGTTACAACTCCGCTTGACGAACGGTTGGACATTTTGGAAAATAGGCTAGGCGAACTCACTTTTACTAGAAGACATCTCGTTATAAAAAGTACTACATCCATGTTAAAAACGACCCTCAACATGGTCCTTCGTTGCCGTAGTATGTGTCTAATAGAAATATATTAATTTGCTTATATAGTAAAGTTACGGCAACTTTATGTAAACACGTGTAATTTAATCGTTACAAGTCCGTTTTCTATATTTTATATGTCCTTAGCTTCGTAGCAAAGTATACTAATATATTTTTGATAAGTCGACACTTTTCATAACGCCTAAGCCTCATTTTTGACTCGTACAAAGTGGACGTAACATGCTGAATTTTCAGAATTTTATAGTTTTCGTCGTCTAATTTGAAAAATTCATAACTTTTTCGTTATAGCTCCGTTTTAACCCATTCAAGCGGCCACGTTTTCGTTTTAAAGTGTATTTTCCAGATATCTAGCCCAAAAATTTTTACCGACTGTCGAGAATTCCAGAATTTGAAAATAAGATCAGACCTTCAACTAAAGTTGTCGAAATGAGTTTTTCTCGCACAAAACCTATTCTAACCAATTCAAAACAACTCCGAAGCTATTCTAATCCTACCATACACCTTCTTAGGGTGTCATGGGTTCCTAGGAATCATCAAGAGTGATATATTACAAGGAATAATTATAGGATGACATATTTATATATAACTCTTAAAAACAAGGTAAAAGTGGTATAAACATCCATAAGTCTTGCATATTTAACTCAAATATGATGTAATGAATATGAAATAAATATGAAAGATGAAAAATGGACACGAGATGCTTACTAGTTAACTTGATGAGGTTAAGTGAACAAAGGTTATTCCTAACACCCTAGGTTTTTATTTCAAAACCTTAACTAAGAGTGTGACTAGATTGAGATAAACTTGGCTTGGAAAATTTTGGTGATCTCCTCTTTGAGCTTCAAGGTGGCCGGCTATGTGGAGAAGAAAGGAAGAGATTTTTATCTTTTACACTTTTGAATTTTGAGTTGTATGTGTTTTGTTGCAAGTAAAAAATGAATATAAGTTATTAGTAGAAGATATTTAGTTCTTTTGTGGTGTGAGTCACCCCCTTGTGTCGACAAGGGGGTCTTTATTTTAACTTGTACATTTTTTTTTTAATTAAGTATAGATGTGTAGATTTAATGTATATTTGTAAGCATAATATGGTAATTAGGTATATATTTGAACTTGTAAGGTAGTGTTACTAAAAATAAATTTTAATGGATCAAAATAAAATATATTGAAGTCATAAAAATTATAAGAATACATTTCTTGCAAAATTAGAGTGAAATAATAATTATCGTGTAGTATTTAAGAAAAACGTCGTAATTATATAAATATGACAATTTATATACAAAATAAATTTAAAACACTGGGTAAACTAATAATATTATTTTTATAAACTTAATATGAGTATAAAAATATATTGGGATAATTTTTGAAAGTAATGGATCAATTGTTCAAAATAATTAATTACGCGATAGCGTTTATTTAATATGAAAATTACGCGTTTAATGTAAAATGCAAAATCATGCATGAACTAATATGATGATAATGATGCTAATGATATGTTTATGAATTCGCAGCTACTCCCCTAAGGTTACGCGAATTTAATACTTGTAAACCTAGTTTACAATATACGATGAAATAGTAAATGTGAGAAATGACCGGAAATTGAGAATTGTGACAATCATACTTGTTGACAAGGCATAATTTCAATTAACTTTGATCTATAGGAATTTTGAGAATACTTATTTCAAGAATTCAATAAGTGAATTTCTCGTATGTGTTTACACATATTTTGATATTATCATATCATTCCATAAGGTGCGTGACAACCTGAACCACCTTTTATGACAATCATCTTTCAAAACTTTAAAGTTTTAAAGTATTCTTTATTCTTTAATGTATAATGCAACTATGCCCTTAGCGGAACATAATTAGTCAACATGGTCATCACCAAGGATACCATGACTATAATTGAGTGTCATCTCAATTATACTAGCATCATTGTGTACAACAATATGCTCTTTAAATATCCGTAAACTTTGAACAGTTAAAGTGAAATGTTGGTGCCTACCAAAACTCAAGTTTGTTGGCAATGACAATTATGAAACACTTGTCATATTTTCATCCATAGAATCTAGGAGCATCTCCAGACTGTGGAATGTGATTCTAAATCCAAACATATTTCCTTTTAAAAATATTTATTACACTAACAACTTTCAATGTTGTCAAATCATCTTGTAATCAAGCACGACAAAACAATCTTACAACATGATGTACATGATAAATCTTCAAATTAGACTTTAAGATCTCATTATATATCCATCATGTTCTATTAGACTCATTTATTTTACCGCATATGTTTATAGTAAGAAACATATATTCCAAGGTTGTATGTCTTATTTCCAAATCTTACAAACGAAGTTTCATTCCCAACTAAAACTTAATTTTGGTGGAATGTAGTTGCCCATACAACATATAAGATTTAAAATAACACTCCCACTAGCTTTCAGGAATACTTGTGAGCTATCTTATTTTAATTATTAAATCAAACATGGATTTAATATTAAACATAAGAATCATCTCCTAGATGCATGCATATATCCATTCATGGATTCTTGCAGTCTGTACATATTCAAAGATTATTTGAATTCATAAAACTCCTTTGCATTACTTATCGTCCTCGCAAAAGTAATTTCAAAACAAAGAGTTTTGATATTCATTGTCAAACTTTCATATCAATGAAACTAAGTATGACAATTATAATCTTTATACTTCTATTTAATGTATCTAGGAAAGAATATTCAATCATAGTTAATTGCTTAAGTATGATTAATATTATTATCACTAGACATACATTAAATACGTGTACAATATTGTCCATATGATTTCTACACAAAGATTTAAACCACTAGGGTTTTTATCTTTTGAAGAAAATCATCTTCATTTTGATAAGCCAAGTATCTAAAATTGATTATCTTTATGGACAGCATCTCAACATTCATAGTATGATTGATTTACCACAATTCAACATTTGGTAAATTCATCATCATGATTAACAGGCTTACCATGATCCTGTAACACATAATCCTCAGCATATTAAATATCTGAGATATCCTTACGGATCTATGAATGACAATTCCATCATATTGAGGTTTATCATTTACATGTTTAGCCTCATCATGATATTTGCAAGTGTATTTTAGATGATTATGTATTTTGTAACTTTAATCTTTCAAGATCTAAACCAAAACTCCCACTTGCCTTTAACAATTTAAATATTACCTTTAAATAGTTTAGCAAGTAGAGCAACAATACATTGTTCTCTTTTTGGATATTACAAAACATTGACAGTTCCTGACTTTAGTTTGTTACAACCCACTTTACAAGTAGTTTAACAAATTCAGAACTTCATTATAAGACTTAATGTGATTCATCACATTCCATAAACAAATGGTGTCTTATCAATCTTCTAGGTTGGAGTCTTATTGAGTATATTCAAACTATACTCAATCTTCTAACCTTGATAACATGTGGAAGAAACTATAGTTATCTTGAATCAAACATGCCAATAGATTTTGATTCTTCATACCACAAAACTATGGTATTTCATTAGAATTAATATTGTAAGATAATCTAACAATATTTAAGATAACAATCTACCTTTGGCTTATCTATTTACGAACAAAGTAAAACTTAATGGTACAATAGAATTACCAAGTCAATTGCATGTATTATAACACAAGTATTCTTGACCAAGTCAAAAGACATATCAGTTATAATCCCACTATACGTTGTAAGTCATTGATTTACCATTGACTTCATGCATATGTCTTAAAACATAGCAAGTTAACGTCTTACTTTATCTTGTAAGTCTTGTATTAACAGACTTCATGTTTGTGACTTTACAAAATCATAAACATTTATAATTAAAGTAATTATGAACACCACCTCGGGTTTCAATTAATATTTCAAGTTAATATTTTCTACATATATTTAAGTCATTCAACGAATACTTAAATCCAAAGTAGTATTAGATTACTTCATTTAATTATGTCATTCCATGAAATGTTCAACGTAAGAAACTGCAAAATCATCCATGCTCGTTCTCACGACACGTGGATATTTTAGCTTGGGCTACAATCTAGTTCACGTTTTCACGTAACATAAATTGTAAATACAAGTGTTTCTTAAATATTTAATGACATTAAAGCAGTATTTGTTATCATCTTGACACATGTTCTTAATGTGGCAATCATACACATTTAAATGTATAATTCCTATTGGAACGTTACTCTCTTACCTTGCGGTCAAGAGAATCCATTTAAATCATATTTATATGTGTTGTACCTTGCACACAATAAAGATTTCTCCCACTTGTGCATGGAACAACATCATGTAGCAGATAAATAACACGATACACGTTCGTTTATTTGATTAATATGATTTGTGTCATAGATATAACAAGTAGATGTAGGACTATATTGTTTAGTAAGGAAACGCACATGACTCTCCTTAAAAACATAAGTGCTTACAATTGGAAAATAATTATCTTTGAAGATAATCTGGGTTACTACACAGGAAATAAGGCTTGTAGCTCCCACTGAATTAGAAATCAATAAAACAACTTCTTATTCAGTAATGCAACACAAATGCTCCCACTGAATCTGACAACATTGTAAGTGTTGTATAACCAGTGAAAACAACTTGCTTGCTTTTTACTTTCCTACACCTTTGAAGAACCATACGTAATCATTACTTAGGTACTAAAAGGTGTGTTCTACTCTGTGAATGATGGGTTATCCATCAATGTTATTAACTTGAAAATTGGGTATGCAATTTCTTCCTTAACAGGCCTACCATGCCCATACTGGTATGTAGCACCTTTAAAAGCTAAAGCAAAACAACTAGATAAAATATGCTAGTTTGCCTTTTACCAATTTTCGCGGTAATTTGTCTAGCTTCTAATTTTGTAACTCATATACATGTTTTCCATTTAACCAACATTCATGTTTGTTACAAAAGGATTCATTCACCAAATGAGGGTAATGAAATCTTTATGTAAAATATGATGTGCAATTCATTGCTATGAGTTACATTAGAATTTAGACAATTCAAACGTTCCTATTATACCTTTCTCATTCATGAAAAGGAATTGTTAGGAATTATGCGAAGTAGGATTTCTGCTGTCAATACTGCCGAAGGATTCTGCTGAAGTAGAAGCAGAATCTGCTGAAGAAGAGATTCTGCTGAAGTATAAAAGTTGTGCCGTGTATCTGCTGAAGAGTGGAAGCTGACTAGGATCTGCACACGCTTTATTAATTATATGTTAACCCATCATTATTCTTGAACTGCCCGAGGTTAGCATGGGTATTATTGTACTGCTCAATATTGTTTAGTGTTTTAGTCATTAAATGCATACTTGCATGTTTAGTCGATTGAGTAGTAATAGTTTAGGGTTCCTTGTCTATAAAAGGAACTTCATAGTTTGTAATAGACAACTCATTCGAAACATAGAGTTTCAGTTAATAAAAGATCCATAGAGGATCTAAGTGTTCTTAGTTATAACAACTTGTATTTACATTCCGCTATAGAATACGAGTTGTAGAGATTTTCTATTAGTTTGCTTATGATTACATAGGCAACACTAACGATCCACGAGTGCTCAAGATCTGTCAAGGTCTGTATGTGTTCAACAAGTGGTATCAGAGCCTCGGGAGAGTCTCTACGATACTGAGAACCATATTTTACCTCACCCCCATACAACCAAAAACATATTCACCATGCCTGGAACTGATGATGAATCAGAAGTCACCAACAACAACATCAAAAACACCACCTCTATGCAACAACTTAGTCTCTCCAACAGTAATGGTAAGTTTCCTTATCTTAAAAAGGAAGATTATGATATGTGGACCATGAAGATGCAGAACTGGATCTCCAATATTGATTGGAATCTTTGAGAGATTGTGAAGAAAGGAAACAGTCTGAAGAAGACTATCCCAGATCTTGATGGTAAGTTTACCATTGCTCCTCCCAAAACTGCTGAAGAGATTCTAGATGTGCAGAGATAGCACAAAGTAAGAACCATCCTTCTTCAAGCTATTCCTGAAGATCACTTGGGTGATTTTCACCACATGGATGATGCAAAGGACATATGGATGGCGCTTAAAGCAAGGTTCGGTGGCAATGAAGAGTCCAGGAGAATGAGGAAGTCCATGCTGAGACAACACTTCCAAGAGTTCAATATCTCTGAAGAAGAAGGTATCCACAAGGGATACGACAGGTTTCACAAGATTTTGAGTCAGCTAAACCAGCTGAATGCAAAACCTGACAATGATGATTGCAACTCAAAGTTTCTACGATCTTTACCTCCATCATGGTTACATGTCAGTATAGCTCTTAAGGCTAAAGGTGGGTTGGACATGCTCACTTTTGATGAGCTGTACAACAAACTCAAATCTCTTGAACCTGATGTCAGATCTCCCTACCGTGCATCCTCTTCTGGTCATACAGCTTTTATTGGGACATCTCACTCCAATATGATGATACATGCTCCAAGTCCATCTTACTTACCATCATCATCTTATCGTCCCACTCCATCATATCCTCAAGCTAAAACTGGTAGTATATTGGAGGATGTTCTTCATTCATTTGTTGCTGATTATGATACTCAGCAGCATCTTGTATATGAAGATTTTGACCAAGCGGACCCACTCGAGATGGAGGAGATGAAGCTGAAATGGCAGGTGGCCATGCTTTCAGTAGATATCAAAAGGTTTGAAGAGAAGTCAGGAAGAAAGTTTGGCTTCAAGGGAAAGGATCCAGCTTGTTTTGACAGGAGAAAGGTCAAGTGTTTCTCTTGTCACCAGATGGGTCATTTCTCAAGGGAATGCAAAGATAGGAAGAGTGGAGAGGGAACTAACTACAATTCCTATCAGCAGAAACAGAAGGAAGCCAGTACTTCAGCAGCTCTTGTCACTTTGGATGAACAGGTCAACTGGGCTGCACATGAACCTGTTAATGAGGAAGCTGCTGATACTGAGAAGCTTGGATTGTTGGCAAGGTGTACTTCAGAAGATAGGCATGATCAGTTTGCCTTGATGGGACTCTCTCAGGTACACAACTGTATATTTGGTTGTAGTGAAAGATACAATGAATTTAAAGAAGCTTATGATACTATGAAACCTAAATACAATGAATGCTATGTTGATAATGAAGCTTATAAACTTTCGTTAAAAACATTAGAAAGACAAAAGGTTTGGTTTCAAAAGAATCAGATAGCTTATGAAGAAAAGATTAAGGTGCTACAATTTGATCTAGATATTGCAAATATTAACTTTAAACGCACTGAAAAGGAAAAAGCTGATGCTATTTACTGAGAACCTAGAGCTTAAAGAGAAACTAGCTGAGGAAATAGCTAGACATAAACAATGGTTAATATCATGTGACAATCTAGCTAGAGAACTCTATAGTAGTCAGTCAGTGAACTCTGGAATAGGTTTCGGTTTTTAAAAGTATGTAGGATTGGAAGCTAGGCAAGATGGGCGTAAATCTACACCTGCAGGCTTAGAACATTTTAAAAAGGAAGGTGATTTACATGTTGTCCCTGGACCTATTAGAGGTGAATTCATGCCCACTGACCTGTCCATTACTGTTGACTTTGATGGATCACACCATCTGTATGGCAAAAAGTCAAAAGACTTGCCAGACACCGATGTTTCATCTTATGACTTTGTCTCTTTCTCTGACAGTGACAATTCATCGGATCAAGGATCTACTTACAGCTGTGATTCAAGTGATAAGTCAGACCTTCCCAAGCCCTCACCTGAGCCTACACCCAAGCCTGCACCCAAGTCTATCTACAAGCCTTCTAGGATAGCTGCTGAGGAATCTACTTCCAAGCCTGTTTCCTCTGAAGACTTGTCCTTTAAATCTTTGCATAATAATTCTGTTAAAAACAATGCCTTTAATGTTTCTGGTTTAAGTACTTCTACATGTAATAGAACATCTTCTTTGTTGAATAAATCTTCCAAAAGGAAGACATGTTTTGTATGTGGAAGTAAACTTCATTTAATTAAGGATTGTGATTTCTATGAGCA
Source organism: Chrysanthemum seticuspe (assembly GCA_019973895.1). Lineage (NCBI taxonomy): Eukaryota > Viridiplantae > Streptophyta > Magnoliopsida > Asterales > Asteraceae > Chrysanthemum > Chrysanthemum seticuspe. The sequence goes on from BPTQ01000006.1 coordinate 40,449,480, forward strand.
AAGATTGGGTGTATGTGCTACCCAGCAGAAACCGAGACCAGTGTGGACCAATGTTAATAATATTCCTCCTTATGTCCCACAAGCTAATTATACTGACTCTCCTTGGAGGAGATCAGCTGATAGACCTTATGTGCAACCTACTAGCCCATATTTTAAACATGGTTATTGGCCTGCATATGTTGACTCTATGAATAATGGGAAAGGATGTTGGGGTACTGCTGTCAAGTCCTCAGCAGGTTGTTCTTGGAAAAATAAGGGACCTAACTTTCAATGGAAACCCAAGAACAATGGTGGATCTTACTCTTTTGCTAGACCTAAATCTTATGATCCACAAGGCAGGTTCAAGTCAGCAATGACTTGAGCCTCCTTCGTTAACTAACATTCTTTTGTAAATATTGTTTGTTCTATAGGATCATCCTCTTAAGCATAAAGATATCGGTATTGTTGATAGTGGTTGTTCAAGAAGCATGTCTGGAAATAGAGATATGATGCACAATTTTATTCCTATTGAAGAAGGAGGCAATGTGACTTTTGGTGGAAGTGATGGTAGAATTACTGGGAAAGGCACCATCAAGACACCCCTACTGAACTTTGAGAATGTGTACTATGTTAGGGAACTTCAGCACTTCAACTTGTTCTCAGTCTCACAAATTTGTGACACCAAGAACAAGGTACTCTTCACTGAAGATGAATGTCTTGTGCTTTCTAAAGAGTTCAAGCTTCCAGAAGATACTTCAATTCTGCTGAGAGTCCCTCGAACTCACAATCTATACACATTCAACCTCAATGAAGTTCATCCTGAAGGTGACCTCACTTGTTTGGTGGCTAAAGCATCCTTGGATGAGTCTACCAAATGGCACAGGAGAATGGCTCATGTGAATTTCAAAACCATAAATAAACTCTCTAAAATGGGTCTTGTTGAAGGTCTTCCCTCCAAAGTTTTCTCCAATGATCATAATTGTGTTGCATGCAACAAAGGGAAGCAACACAGAGCCTCCTACAAAGCGGTCACTGCTGTGAGCATTATCTCTGAGCATCTTCAGCTGTTACATATGGATCTATTTGGTCCAACTCAAGTCAGAAGCATTGATCACAAGTACTTTTGTTTGGTTATCACTGATGGTTATAGCAGATTTTGTTGGGTGTTCTTTCTAAGGACTAAAGATGAAACAACTCCAGTACTGAAAGACTTCATCACCCTTGTTGAAAATCAGTTGAACAAGAAGGTTAAGGGAATTCGGTGTGATAATGAGACAGAGTTCAAGAATGCTATTATTATAGAACTCTGTAGGACTAAAGGGATAAAGACGGACTATAGCAATCCAAGAACCCCGCAACAAAATGGGGTAGCTGAAAGAAAGAATAGGACCTTGATAGAGGCTGCAAGATCAATGCTTGCAGACTCTAAATTACCCACTATGTTCTGGACTGAAGCTGTTGGCACAGCTTGCTATGTGCTTAACAGGGTCTCCATTACTAGACCTCACCTCAAAACACCATATGAACTTCTCTTTGGGAAGGTTCCAGTCATTCATTACCTCAAACCTTTTGGTTGTCAAGTGACCATTCTAAACACCATTGATATGTTGGGGAAGTTTGATGAGAAAGCTGATGATGGTTATATTGTGGGTTATTCAGCTCATAGCAAGGCTTACAGAGTGTACAACTTATCTGCCAAGAAGATAGAGGAGACTTTGAACCTGAGATACCTGGAAGATAAGCCCAATGTTCAAGGACAGGGTCATGTGTGGTCTTTTGACCTTGACTACCCAACTGACTATCTGGGTTATACTAGACATATGGCTAACCAAAGTGCAGGCTCTCAAGAATCTCCCACTAACAATGCAGGTACCTTGGATGCTGACTCTGGAAGTGAATTTGAAGATGATGAACAACCTATACTTGTGCCTTCTTTCTCCCCTAACAATGTTGCAGGTAACACTTCTAGAGATACTTCTGCTGAGAGTGAAGATGAATCACACTATGCTGAGGACCTTGCTAGGCTTCAGACTCAAGAGTTTGCAGCTAAGCTTGAAGCTGAGAAGGTGAATGGGGAGCTTGCAAATGAGGCTGTCAGTGGAAACCATGTTTCTGCTGACACTGATGCAGTCTCTCTCATCGTCATCAAATCTGCTGAAAGCTCGACTGTTACTACTCCTATTCCTACTAGAGTGTCCACAGACTTTGGTGAACCGTATACTCGCTTTCCAAGACCTTCAGATCTTGGAAATCATCAACCCAAATCTGGCATTTTCACCTCACCTTCCTATGACACAACTTTTGTACCAACTGTGTCTAATCTTGAACCTACCATTGAAGTCAACCCCACTGCTACTAAAAGAATCAACATAACTCACCCTCAATCCAATATTATTGGTGACATTCTAGCTCCTGTTAGAACTCGAAGGGCTATCTCTAGTCCTAAATTTGGACAGGTTGCTTTTCTCTCTTATGTCTTAAATCAGCAAAGAGACAATCACACAGACTTCAAGCATTGTCTGTTTGCGTGTTTTCTTTCTCAAGTAGAACCAACCAGTGTCACTCAAGCTCTTGAAGACTCAAGTTGGATTGAGGCAATGCAAGACGAAATGCAACAGTTTCAAAACCAACAAGTTTGGATCTTGGTACCATTACCAGATGGCAAATATGCTATTGGAACTAAATGGATTCTGAAGAACAAAAGAGATGCAAGGGGTGTGGTTATTAAAAACAAAGCAAGATTAGTAGCTCAAGGTTACAGGCAAGAGGAAGGGATTGATTATGATGAAGTGTTTGCCCCTGTTGCTAGGGTAGAGGCTATTCGAATTTTCTTGGGCTATGCATCCTACATGGGCTTCATGCTGTATCAGATGGATGTTAAAGGTGCTTTTCTGTATGGTGAGATAGAAGAGGAAGTTTATGTCACTCAACCCAAAGGATTTGAAGACCCAGATCATCCTAATCATGTTTACAAGGTCGTTAAAGCTCTCTATGGACTTCATCAGGCACCAAGGGCATGGTATGCTAGGCTTTCATCATTTCTGCTGAAGCATGGCTACAGAAGAGGTGCCATTGATAAGACTCTTTTTCTGAAGAAGAACTCGACAGAAATCATACTAGTGCAAGTGTATGTGGATGACATCATTTTTGGATCCACTAAAGAAGCTTGGTGCAGGGAATTTGAGGATCTGATGAAGGGAGAATTTCAGATGAGTGCCATGGGGGAGCTTACTTTCTTCTTGGGTCTCCAAGTTCAGCAGAAACAAGATGGGATATTTATCAGTCAAGATAAATATGTGAGGGACATGTTGAAGAAATTTGGTATGGAAGGTGTCAGAACTGCCACAACACCTTATGAAGCTCCAAAAACAAAAACCAACAATGAACCAGATCTACCTGTGAATGTTCATTTATACAGATCTATGATTGGTTCATTAATGTATCTAACAGCTTCAAGGCCTGATATTACTTTTGATGTGAGTGTTTGCTCTCGACATCAAGTCACTCCACTTACTTCCCATCTCAATGCAGTCAAGAAGATCTTTAAGTACCTCAAAGGCCAACCTCATTTAGGCCTTTGGTACCCAAAAGAGTCTCCTTTTAAGTTGGAAGCATATAGCGATAGTGATTATGCTGGTGCAAATCTGGATAGGAGATCCACAACTGGAGGCTGCCAATTCCTTGGAACGAGATTGATTTCTTGGCAGTGCAAGAAACAAACCATTGTGGCTACCTCAACTACTGAAGCAGAGTATGTTGCTGCTGCAAATTGTTGTGGACAGGTCCTTTGGATTCAAAACCAATTGCTGGATTATGGGTATAACTTCATGAACACAACTCTTTTTATTGATAATCAGAGTACCATATGCATTGTCAAAAATCCAGTTTTTCACAGTAGAACCAAACATATTGAAATCAGGCACCACTTTATAAGAGATGCATATGAAAAACATTTGATAAATGTGGTGAAAATTCATACAGATGATAATGTGGCAGATCTGTTAACAAAAGCTTTTGATGGACCAAGGTTTCAACACCTTGTGGTCAATATTGGAATGCTTAACCCTTAACTGCAAAGTTTAAGGGGAGGCATAGGCCTCAAGGGAGGCATATGCCTCATGAGAGGATTTTGTTTTGTTTGTTATGTTATTAGTTAAAAAAAAAAAAAAAAAAAAAAAAAAAAAAAAAAAAAAAAAAAGTAACTTTCTCTTGCAGGTTTGTTGCATTTTGTTGATGGTTTTTAACTCACCAGATATACCTTGTGTGTATCAAAGAGTTGGCTAGTCCAAAGGGTACAGCTTTGGTAAAGACACATCAAATCTGTTGATAGCTGTAATGGTTTGCTCAAAATCATAGGGTCTGCAACCACCCATGCTTAATTGCTGAGAGTTGTATGGTCATCAATTCACCATGGTATATTCCTTGTTGGAATCCAAGAATTGGCTAGCCCACAAGTATATGGCTTGTGGTAAAGGCAACTGAATCCATATTTGGTTATCAATTCACCAATTCTAAGAATTGACTAGTCCTGAGCAAACGGCTACAGGTAAAGACACATCAAATCTGTTTATATAGTTGCTGATTTGCTAATAAATCAGATGGTTATCAATGTACCATAGTTTTCGGACTTAAACATCTGGCTACTCCAGTAGTGATGGCTATTGGTAAAGAGACATCAAATCCATTATTGTCAATGATTCACCTCTCACAGGAGTTAACACACCTGGATGTGATGAGAATAGTATGCAACTAATAAGTTTTGATGTACATTATGTCTTTTGTTGCTGCAAAGACCTGGCATTTCAAAGTTTGTTCATCATAGAGATGAGATTATTATTGGTTCTTTGCTACTGATGTTTGAGAACAATCCTCTAGTACTACAGTCTCTAAAGATCTATCAAGGTTAGGAAACTGGAACTTAACCAAGTCAAATTCCAGTTTAGGGGAGGATTGTTGGGAATTATGCGAAGTAGGATTTCTGCTGTCAATACTGCCGAAGGATTCTGCTGAAGTAGAAGCAGAATCTGCTGAAGAAGAGATTCTGCTGAAGTATAAAAGTTGTGCCGTGTATCTGCTGAAGAGTGGAAGCTGACTAGGATCTGCACACGCTTTATTAATTATATGCTAACCCATCATTATTCTTGAACTGCCCGAGGTTAGCATGGGTATTATTGTACTGCTCAATATTGTTTAGTATTTTAGTCATTAAATGCATACTTGCATGTTTAGTCGATTGAGTAGTAATAGTTTAGGGTTCCTTGTCTATAAAAGGAACTTCATAGTTTGTAATAGACAACTCATTCGAAACATAGAGTTTCAGTTAATAAAAGATCCATAGAGGATCTAAGTGTTCTTAGTTATAACAACTTGTATTTACATTCCGCTATAGAATACGAGTTGTAGAGATTTTCTATTAGTTTGCTTATGATTACATAGGCAACACTAACGATCCACGAGTGCTCAAGATCTGTCAAGGTCTGTCTGTGTTCAACAGGAATAGGATTGAGTTTCATGCTTCTCCTATGGAAAAGAGACTTCGTTTGTCTTTTATGTAAATTATTCTCGATCAAACATTTGTTTGAAAGCAGAATGGATCAATTTACTAATCAAAGACGAAACCTCGTTTACGGTTAAATGTTGCATTTATACATTCAAAAGAATTACAAAATTCAATTTTAGTATTTTCGATAATTAACCTTTTCAAGAAAATTAATTACCCATGGTTCATAAGCATATAAACATTTAATTTTCACTAGAAAACTAGGATCCAAATTGACATAGTTTCATCACATCAGTTGATCTGCTAGTAATGAAATTATTCAAGATGGTACGAGTCGAACCTCAATTGCCAATTTTCAAATTGCAATTCCTAGATTTATGGGATTTACATTTAGCCAATTTCAATTGCCATGTAAACATGTTTTATCCCCATTTTATGCCTTGACTTGTCAGTTCTCACTACAAAGCTCAATTAAGTTGTCCAACTTAAGAAACTGCAAAATCATCCATGCCCATTCTCACGTCACGTGGATATTTTACCCTTTGATTACGATCTAAATCACGTTCTCACGCAAATAAAAGGTAATCTCAGGTGTTTCCGTTTCATTGGATGGCATACAACTTAAATTAAGGGTTATAAATTTGATTTTGGTGTCAAATCAAATATGTACAAAGATGTCATGCATTCATCTTCGTAGCATAAGGTTTTATTAAAACAGTCATATCCTTGTTTTAATGTTTAAGCTTTTCATCATCAAACTTTAATCGAAGTATTGGTAAACCAATTAAAGAATTACCTTTAATTACCACTATATCATACTGCTGCATGAGTCATAAGACCAAAGTTATTCGGATAATTACCACAAAAGTGGCGCGTAGAATTTAGGTCAATTCACCCTTAAGATTTTATGCACATTCATAGGAATACTTGGTAGCTCCATTAAGACGCACAAACGAGCGGAGAATCAGGTCAGCGCGAAGCATATTAAAAACCCTCATCTTTAGGGCGTCACAATTTAATGCGTACCCTCCTTGTACCCATCACACAGTCTGTCATTAATGGGTGAGCCGTTCTAACTATTTTGTGCAAAAAATCAATCAATTAAACGATTATGATTATTATGCTTAAAAATACATGTTTCACCATTGTTTAGGTCAGTTTATTTTTCTTGTAAAAATACCCTTGTTACACATAACAAACAAGCAAGTATTTAAAAAAATAAACAAATAAACGATGAATGCATAACAAATAATAAGTCATGCATATCAAATAGCCACATGCAAACCTTTTTGATAAATCCTATTAATAATCAATTCTAGATCTGTCAATATGTATATATTTAATTAAGACTTTCACCCGTTTTCATCTATGTACAAGGTGAGCCACATGCATCGATTCATCGATTGCGTAAGTCAAAATTTAAACATATACCACATAGCACATAATTGATTAAATAATTATTATTGAGGTCTTCCCCAATTGTAGATCTATCAAAAAATTTAGTGTATATCACTTAAGCAAGAAAGACATACAATAAAAGCAGATCCATGATAAAACATGCATGTAATTATCATGGACATAAATTAAACTTAACAATTAATGCAATTAAACAGAGTTACGCAATACACATAAAATTACATGCATCCTAGGGTTTCTTATCCAGTTAAAACTTAAGTTTACAAAACCCTAATTAGGGCACCAAAAAAACGCCCCCCCTAAAAAATTAGGGTTTAGGTTTTGCAAACCCTAGATCTACGCATACAAATAATAACACAATCATGTTTATTTTATTTATGTGTTTCAGTAATTAATTACTTGTTATACAAGGCTCGTGATGCCACTGTTGAGTTTAAGATACATGAATAACAATAAAACATGTAGACACCACAGAGTACACAGCGGAAGACTTAAGATCATAACAAATAAATAATTAACTGAATTAAATGCTTAATGTACCTCTTGCAAATGTCAGATCTCTTTTGAACAAAACAGATGAAGTGGTTTAAAGAGTTGTCCCTTACCATTTTACAACTCAAACCAATAGGTGTAAGAATAGTGTCTTACTACCACAGTTTTGTACACACGAATTAACCAACGAATCAAGCGATTACTAGATCTAACACAAACCCTTGTTTTATAAGAAAACCAAAACCAAAACACCCTTGTGGAGGTAGTTCGGCCATTCAATGCAAGAGAGGAGAGAATGAGAGATCTAGGGTTAATTAGGTGCACAAAAGTTAACCTAAAACATTAACCCTAGGCCTTGCTTATATAGTGAGGAGTTAGCTTAGAGGAAAAGCTAAGGATTAGGGTCAAATACCCCTCCTAGGCCGGTCATCCAAGAGCAAGAAAGGGGCAACCCGAATCTTTTTCTTATTTAAGCGATTCTCTATATATTCTCTCCCTTTTAGCATTTTAACGGTCGTTAGTCATTTCCGTTAAATACTTAACGATCGTTAGTCGGGTTTTGTGTAATAATTAATCGTAATCATTAACATTAATTATAACTTTAATTCTCATTCGCTAATGTGTGCAATCCCGTAGTCACGAGTTCGAATCCGGACATTCACGGTTTTATAAATATATACATATTCCAACAGTTTCGAGGGTGTTTGAGATTATTGCTTATCCAAACTGCTTATGTGTTTGAGATTACTTATTTCAAAATGCTTATCTCCTTAATTATAAAATGGAGATCCTAACATCCTTAATTTTTATGTGCTTGTTTCAGATAAACAAGAAACTAAGCATTTTTATTCAAACACTCAAAAGTGCATCTCTACTTTAAAATAAGCAGATAAACACAAAGCAATCCAATTAACACACAAAGATACAACCATGTACATGCCCTAGGAGGTTATCGCTATGATCCTCCTCAAAGAAGCCTCTATCTTTTTGCCACTAACAATTTCCGGCATTACAACACCAAAGCTGAAGACATATAATTTTACCGAGAAAAGCTCATGAACGACGTACACTAGAGACATGTAGCCACTAGGAAGAATGTTAATACAAAAGTTATATTAAAGTTTTGTTACAACATATATATCATTAGTGTAATCGAATAGGAGAAAAGATCATTGTTAGACCATACTATGATAAGAGAGCACAGTGTGGAGACTAGTTACCCGCCATTCGCCCCCTAAATTAACCAACGAGCCGTTCATAATTAATGGAATACCATTCCATTAATAGTCTATTTCGTATATAGTTTATTTCGTACATAGTCTCAGTTAAATGGAATACCATTCCGTTCTCGATCGATACCTTCCTTTTTCCTACTATTAAGACCTTAGCTCCGACTCTAGATATGTGGTGTAAAATCGTATGAAGAAAATGAGGTACCAGTAGGGGAATCGTCAACCGTGATATTATTCATTCCAGAAGCCTTCACTCGCCTCATCATATTGATGACGTATAGCACGTAGAGCAGGACTACTTGGCTTAGCTAGTGTTATACACATATTGGGTCGGGTCCAACAACGAAACAACCACGAGTATTGAATCAACAATAAGCCCAATAACAAAATTGGCTACGGTCCAGACTCAAAGACGCACGCAGAATACCCAGCGGACAAAACCTCTGGCCGCGGAAAGTATTATGTGTCCGCATCCGTGGTTATTATGTAACCTTGCCCGACAAGGGTCCCACTCCGGCCACTAAATTTTATATGCGAGTTGTTAGAAAACCCTAACAGTGAGCCTCGCCTATAAAAGGGGTTCTAACCCCCTCACAAGCTACAACTTTCTCTCTCATAATAACACACACACTCTTATTGTCTCTGACAAGAATGCGTATTTACTCTCACGTCAGAGCTTAATCGTGGTGTCTGTCCCCACGGTAAGGCTAACGGTTTACTGTCACTTATGCAGGGATTCAATCAATCACTTGGATTAGTACAAGATTAGCTCATCAACAGCTTGTTGGTCCAATCCAACAAGCATCATATACACTAATTATCAATGTTTTAAAAACCGGTTTTTTTATCGATCCGGTTAAATCGCCGGTTCACCGGGTCACCGGTTGAACCGCCAGGTTGAACCGGTTCTATACATATATATATACTTTTTCCTATATTTAATAAGTAGTATTGCATAATCTAATAAATTTATCCGTTTTTATTTATACATTCGATTAAACCCATGAAGAAGATTGAGACTATACCAATAAGTTTTGCTTTTTAAGTCCACATCTATAAAAATATAGTTAAAATTTTCAAGGTGATTCTAAATTATAAAATGGTTTATAGTAAAATTATATTAATCGGTAAGTCTAATATCATATATAACTATAATTTACTATTTTACAAAATTTTAACAAACATTAGTTATCATCATTTTAACATTTCAATTAAACTTAGAAAAGTTAATGAGAAAAAAAAAATCATTTTGTTAATTTTTTTGATAAAAATTCATGACCCGGCCGGGTTTATCAAACCGAGTCAACGAAAAACCGGCGGTTCAATCCGGTTCTCAACCATGCAAAAACCCGGTCCTATCCGGCCCGGTCTCTTAGCCGGTTCCCGGTTCAACCGGTTGAACCGGCCAGGTCAACCCGGGTTTTAAAACATTGCTAATTATAACCCGTCACACTTTTGTACTAACAAGTTGGCGTTATCCGTGGACTCGAACCCACGACCACGTACATGGTTGCTCCCCGTCCTTCACTCGTTTTTAGTTAAGTGATACCAAACTATGGGTATACATATACGGTATTGACTCGGCTATTCAGTCACGTAATATGTACCTGCAGACTTACGTATCATCAGTTTGCGAGGGTTGCAAAATTCTTAAATATTTCCCACGAAAAAGAATTAGTTTTTTTGCCAATTTAACTAGTTTGACCAATTTCTCTAAACAAATATACAAGAGCTAAAACACAAATAAATTGATATAAAGTTTGCATCACTAGGGATCAATATAGTCAATAGCTAGTGATTTGACTAGAAAGTCAAAGGGCCACCATTTGTGACCAAACTAAGAAGCTCGATAATACAATGGAGGCAAGAACTATTCGAAATGATCAAGCATAAACGAAAGTAAATGAAAGACATGACATATATCTAAACCATCTGTTCATGTGATAGATTAAAGTCAAAAGTAATACCTAACCGTAATGGTTAATCAAGGCTTTTGGACAAAATTGTGTTTGCTCAAGTCGTCTTGGCTAAAAAAACGTTAATTGTGTGTTGCTAGCTAGCGTCCGCAATGCATGATGTTTACTTTTACCCCACAAGCTTTTGATAATATTTTTTCCATTAAACACACATATATATAATGCAAAATGATTTTTCATTGGCAAAACATTGTATTTAAATATGTATATTTGTATTTTATTTTAATAAATAAAAAATTAATTGGCTTGAAAAAATTGAAAATAAAACAACCGATAGGTGTTTTGGGTTGAGTGCTGAGTGAGGGGTATTTTAGTGTGTGAATATAAAAAAAAGAAATGATAGGGTTGACGGTGATATGGCACAATGGCTTGAGCAATGATACCAAAGAGCACAAGGTATTGTATGGTATTGTTGAAAAAGAGTTGTCACCTTAACACAATTTCCTAGAACACCAGAATCAATCAATCAGTACAAAACACTCCTCTTTCTGACAAAAATGGTGACATGGTACAACAAAGAGACAAAAACAAAATGCACCGTGTAGGCTCGTGGGTATGGCACAAGAGCCAACAGCATGAAATATGGTATGGTGGAGGCGCCATGAGTTGGGCTAGTACGATGGAACCAAGGTCACAAGCCAAACCGTAATTTGTACCTTTGGTTGTTAGCCTTGGTGCCATGGCACCAGCCGAACTCATGGCTCCATCACCATACCAAATCTCGTGTCGTTGGCTCTCGCGTTGTACACACCAACCCATGCCACGACTTTTACTCAAGGCACTACTTTTGCTGGAAGAAGAGGTGTTTTGTAATGATTGATAGATTCTGACGTTATACAAAAAGTGTTGAACTGACAATACTTTTAACATGTGCCTACGATATCATAGAGTACCTTGTGCTCTAAAAGAGAAAGAAACACCCTTTTTCCTTTCGAAAAATGAACTTGAAAAAAGGGCTTCATGTCACGCAAACTTTTGTTTTTTATCAAATACTACCTCCTAGGGTGTTCAGTGTTTGGTTTGACACCGAACAAACCAAAAAATAAACCAGACCAAAACCGAACCGAAAATTTTAATTGGTGTATGGTTTGGTTTGTAACCGAACCGAAGTATTTAATTGGTGTTTGGTTTGGTTTTGGGTTTGACAAATAAATAACCAAACCAAACCGAAAAAACCGTATATCTATATCCATATAAAAAAAATATTAATTATATAGAGATTTTCTATCTTTATCTTCCCAACTAACAATCATAATAATTTTAAAAATCTTTTATACTAATCACTCCTCAAATCAACAAAACAAAATTTATCATTTACTTCCATTAAGTAACGGAAGTAAATGAAGGCAATAAATGAAACATTCAATCTAATAAGACTTCTAAAGACTTTTGTCAAAGAACATTTTATCGCTTTCATGTACTTTTGCTAAGTTCTGAAACCTTTTGGTTTCTTAACTTTTGTTTTGTTGATTTTTTTTAGTACTTTGTGCGACATATTGATTTTTTAAATTTATATAAACTTTTAGGTTTTTATTTGTGACTTCTAGATTATATTTTAAAGTTTACTTGAATTTGGTTTTTTTGGTTTTAACCGACACCAAACCGAATTCTAATTTGGTGTATGGTTTGGTTTTATCCGTTCTTCAATTGGTTTGGTTTGGTTTTGGTTTTCACTTTGAAAATTTTCAAACCGATGAACCCGAACCATACAACCCACAAACCCAAAAACCGAACCGATGAACACCCCTACTACCTTCGTCTAAAAATAAGTATTAGATTTGACTTTTAAAGTTTTTTTTCAACTTTGACCGTAAATTCTTTATTTGTGTTATATAATACTTTATGCAAAATATATGAATGGATTATGTTTCAAATATATTTTTAATTGGTATAAATTTTATCAAGTATTAAATAATACCAATTAAAATATTAAGGTAAAAGTTGAACTATAAAGACTCTCAAAAGTATTTTGAGCCGGAAGGAGTATTTAATATTACGGTTTGGCTATAAAATATCCTATTTATATCTGATTGTTGCATAAACAGTTCCAAGTCCAGTCAACATAAATGAATCGTTGCTTCAGGTTTTATGAACTCGAACACGTTAAAAGCTTTTGTAACTAATAGCTTAAACATTTATTAAATTTTACGAATTCAACTATTATCGATATGCTTTCGGTTTTTCAGAATCAACTCAAGCTTGTTAAAAGTTGCTGTGAAAAGTTAACAAATTATATGAATTCAACCTTGTTACAAACTTGTCTCCAAGGTTTAATCCATCCTTTGTAAAAACAGGAGTTCAAAGCTCGTAATGCAATAAACCTACACATTTACAGAGGCGGAGAGGGATAGGGTGGGAACATGCTCACTAAGAGCATGGAGTGGGGTAACGAGGAGGGCTCGCCACTCCAACGTGGCTGGCTCGCCACTCCATTTCGTCCCTCGCCACCACACCATGAAGCCTCGCCGGTTTCGTTTTCGCCGTTCCAACGACCAGCAAGAAGACAAAAGAAAAAGGAATCTAACTATTTAACAACGGTTCACTTTAAAAAAAAAAAAAAAAGAAAGAAAAAAAAAACGTTTTTATTTTTTAAATTAAAACTTTACCACCCTCTTATAAATAATACCCCATTTTTATAAAATCATTTACACTCTTTTCTTTCAAATCATTCACACACTTCTCTTTCAAATCTTTACATCTTAAGCAATAAAAAGATGAGTGATTCAAATTCGAATTCCGATATTGATGATCTACAAGATATCGAGATGATTCTGAAAGTTGCAGGTTATGGGCAATTGTTGCCAGAACACGAAGCTGAAAGTTCACGCACCCGTAATTACATCTACCGTGACCGTGACGTTGCTGAAGAAAGGCTGATGTCCGACTATTTTGGTGATTATCCAAAATATTCGGAGTACTATTTTAGGCGCCGATTTCGTATGAGCCGTAAACTATTCTTAGACATAGTATAAGGTATTGAAAATCATATTCAAACTGTTGATCCTCTTCCACCGCATTTTGATTTCTTTGGAATCCGACCCGATGCTACGGGTGCAATGAGTATGAGTGTTATTATGAAATGCACATCCGCCATACACCAATTGACGTACGGCACCGCACCTGATGCATTTGATGAATATTTGCAAATGGGGTCACACACGGCACGCGATTGTTTAGATTTTTTTACTATGTGTGTAATTGAATTGTTTATGCCCGAGTTTTTAAGAAAATCTAATTTGAATGACATTCAAAATTTATATAACGCACATAACACGGTCCACGGGTTTTCGAGAATGCTTGGAAGCATTGATTGTATGCACTGAGAATGGAAAAACTGTCCCGTTGAGTGGCAAGAGCAATTTCATAGAGGTGATAAATAATATCCAACTATTATGCTTGAAGTCGTTGCGTCATACGATTTATGGATTTGGCATGCATTTTTTGGGGTAGCGGGTGAGAATAATGATATAACTGTTTTGAATAATTCACCTTTATTCGACGACCTTCTTGATGACATCGCCCTCAAGGTTCCGTTTCAAGTAAACGGTGCAACATTTGAAAACGGGTATTACCTAGCTGACGGGATTTACCCAGCTTGGTCATCTTTTGTCAAATCATTCTCGACTGCATATTCGGAGAAAAATGTCTTATTTAAACAAAAACAAGAAAGTTCTCGCAAAGACGTTGAAAGAGCTTTCGAGGTCCTCCAAGGACGTTGGCATATTATAAGCCAACCGGCGCGTGCTTGGACTATCAAAAAGCACGAAGAGTTATGTACACGTGCATCATATTGCATAACATGATTTTGAAAGATCAAAAGTTTGCGATATCCGAAATGAACGATATTTATGTTTGTCCGCTAGCAAATATACAACGGACATGGGTTGAGAGATGCGATTTACAACGGAAGAATGCCAAAGAACTCCGTGATAAAGCAACACACGCAAAACTTCAACGAAATATCATTGAGCATGTTTGGCAACTACATCAGCAACAACAAGATTAGTTTAAATTTCGTATGTTTTTTTATTTCGCAATGTATTTTAAATTTCGTATGTTTTTTTATTTTTACTAATGTATGTTGTATTTTTATTTTAAATGAATGAAATGAATTTTATTGTGTTTGGAAAATATGGAAAAGAAATAAAATGAGAGTGGGTGGGGCCTAAATTAAGAGGTTTAAGTTAGTTGTGATTGGTGGGTATTTTTAAGTGAGTGTGTTGGAGAGATGTGGAAGTGATGTGACACAAGTGATGCCCAAATGAAAAGGATTTGTGTGCCATGACACTCCATGCTCTAAGGGTAAAAAATTGTAGCATAAGTTTTACAACCTTAAATAACGAATTTGTAGTGTGGTCCCCAAAAATTATGACCATAACTTTGTAACTACACAAAGCCTAATTATTAGGGGTGTTCATGAGGCGGTTCGGTTCGGTTAGTTATGATATTTTAACTATCCATCATGAGGCAGGTGATTCACTTTACTACCCGAAACTGAACCGTGTTAGGCGGGTAACCGGACATGCGGTTACCCGAAATGAGCGATTATCCGCGGTTCGGTTCACGGTTAACCATTTTAGACGTTTAAACAAGTTTAACCGTATGAGCAATAAAATGATCTAAAAATTAAAACGCAATTTTAGTGTATTAAATAATATTGAATAGACTAAAGTCATTTTAAAATTGATTCGTCACAATAATTACGTTCAAATAAGCATACATGACACATTAAAAAAAAATATTTGTTCGACGTTTATACGTTAGAAACACATTAATCTGTTTTCACACGTAGATGTGTAGTAAACGTGAACATTAAGAGAAAAAAGTCATTATACAATAAGAGTAGTGTAATAATATAATGATACTTGTACTATTATTTAAATATTTAGTTAAAAACCTTCATATATGTTATATACGGTTCGGTTAACCATAGATATCTAAATATAAAAACCGAAACTGATCTGTAATAAGCGAGGTTTTTCAGTTTCGGTTTTTATCAGTTTCGCTTTCTTCGGTTTCGGGTTTATTCGGTTTCGGATTGAGTTGTTCGGCTCGTTTTGTCTGTTTCGCGGTTTTTTTGAACACCTCTACTAATTATCCTTTGTTTATAAAAGTATATCAAGTTAATTATGGTTTGTTCAATGTATAATTAGGGTAATAATTTTGCCTATTTACACATGTTTATAAAAGCATCGAGCTAATTATGGTTTTTTCAATGTATAATATGTTAAGAATATTATTGAATGTGGTAACCAAAGATCTTTTACTGTTTCATGAGTTAATTTTAATGAATCCGAAAAAGCTCACAAGCCCAAATGTATCAAGCATTCGGGTCTTTGAACCTAGGATTACCTTATTTTGCAAATGGGATGCTGATTGTCCAAGATTATTTTATGAGCCTATGAACTTAAACCAAAATTGAAAGCTAGAAATGAAAATCTGTTTGGAAACCCGGTTCGACCCGTCCAGGTAAACCGGTTGAACCGGTTATGGAACAAAAAAGGTGTCATAACCAACCGTTTATTGGCTTATTTGAGTATTTATAAACCGGTTCGAAACTGCCGGGTTTTGGCAACCCGGGTCAACAGAAACATGGTTGGTTTGTATAATGTTGTTTACAGCAAAAATAGTGTTAACAATGCAGCAGAAAAATGGGTGTATGGAAATGTGTATAAGCTGTTTGGTTTTTTTAATAAAATCCGGTTGGACAGCCAACCCAGCGACTCGACCGGTTCAGTCACAAAACCGGTTTTCAAAACACATCACAACAAATTAAGCTAATCCAAACACCTCCTAATCACGAATAAACAAAAACAAATAACCCAAAAAAGACTCGAGTGCCAGAAAAAATGTAGTCACTAATAGACGCAAACCGCTAGCAAAACAAAGCATATTGCCTGGAAAGTGACAATTCTTTCATATAAGAAAATATTTTATCAAAACCAGAAAAATGAAATTACTGGTTTCGTCTTATCATATCTTAAAATATGATAAATATTTTCATTAAAGATTAAAAAAATATATGAAGTTCGGTAAGCAGATTTATCGACTAAAAAACGACAACCGGCCAGTAAAACTTCATTTCTTATATTTAGCTACAGCCTTTTTGGCAATCAAAAGCAAAGTATTGAATAAACTTTACTCTTGGTACAATATAGCAAATCTACATATTAAACTTTAGTGTATATAAAAAATACTAATGAACAAGGTTATAAGAAAGGATCAAGATTTTTTCAGCTTGCAAAAAGCCACAATTGTTATTCACAATCATGTTCATCTGCAAATGAAAGAATCGTAATCCAATGAGGAAGCTGTGTGTATTGTGAGATGTTGGAAACCTAGACGTGGCTATGTTTTATATAGGGTGTTGGTGTGATGATTTATCAGATTTGTGCCCTAGAAAACTTGGGCTTTATGGGCTTGTTATGTATTTGTTTGTGGGCATGTTAAGCCATTCGGCCAGTTGGGTCTAAAATTGCGTTGCACTGTTGCAGTTTGCACACAAGAATCAAGAATAGCATGTATAGTTTGGACTAGTTTACGACAACAACAATACTCAATTCTGCCAAAACGAGGTATGAAAGATGTAGAATGTAAATAAGTCATACTCCTACCTTAAAAAATATTCAAAAATAAAGAAATTGCTTTCAAAAAAACCTTTGACAAATGTATGTGTGAGTTGAATGTGATTAAAACATAAGTGAGTTAAAATGCATACCACCATAAAATGCTAAAGAAAAATACCATCAAAAACTTAATATAGTTTGGACTGGTCTAATAATACAAAATTTAATATCTTGTTATTGTATTACTCTTCCGCCTCAAATTACAGGTAGGGTTGGGAAAGAGCCGAGCCTAATCCTATCAGAGTTCGAGCTCAGCTCGGTTCGATCCTTATTTTTTAAGCTCGAGCTCGCCGCGTAACATATCTGAGCTCGTTAATAAGCTTGTTACTGAGCTCGTTAATAAGCTCGCTTATAATACAAATGCATAACGTTTTATGTTTAATACTTAAAATATCCTATTGTTATATAGGTTCGCAAGCCTAGTCGAGCTTCGTATGTAAAGCTCGGGCTCGAGCTCAATTAATAAATAAGCTGCAACTTAGGCTCGAACTCGTGCTTGAACTCGTTTAGGCTCGGCTCATTCAAGCTTTTTATCCATTCAATCTTAAGCTTTTCATAAGCAGTTCTGCTTATTTCTACCTCTAATTACAGGTCTATCTTTCTACTTTTTATCTCAAAATAGTGTTTATTTACTATTTTAATCAGTCAAAATGGGTTTCAAAAGTTATTATGATATACTATGTATCTTTTTGATAGGATCGTAGGACTGTATGAGATGTACCTTTTTTTAACTCTAACGGTCAAAGTCACAAAATTATACAATATCACTTTTGTTGGTTTATGGATATATTTAATATGTGTATGACCTGATTCGAACTCGAGATCACGGGATTGCACACTTTACGTATGATACTCGATGTTTAAATAATTAATATAAAATATTTTTTTTAATTATTAAATTCACAATAAACGACTAAACGAGCGATAAGCACTTATTGAAAGTGACTATTGGTCGTTAAATGTCAACGGAATATGAAGAAAAGTAAACAAGCCAAGAGACGATATTAGGAACCCTCTTTTGGGCTTGTTTTTGGCCGAAACTATGGAATCCCACATCGGAAACCATAGTAATCTTGACATCTACCATAAGGCTATAAATACATCCTCATGTATTCATCCTTTGGTACACTTGATTTCATTAGAAGGCCAAACTTCTTCTTTTCTTCCCTCTTGTTCATGGTCGACGAGTGAATCCCCATTGTAAGGGATTTACGAGTGACCTTGAGCATAACAAAGGTGTTTGGTTATTCTATTGTGATCAAGAACTAGCATTCGCATCGAATCGCTAATAGTACGTGTGTACAAAAACGTGGTGTAACACACTATTGTTACATCAATTGGTTTGAATTGAAAAACGGTAAGGGTCAATTCGTTAAACCACATAAACCCTAATTAGGGTTCTTGAATTGAAGAGATCTACCAATTGCAAGACGTACGTTACGCATCTTTCAGTTAATTAATTATTGTTATGATTCTAAGTCTTCCGCTGTGTACTCTGTGGTGTCTATATGATTGTATTTGTTTTCATATATCTTAAACTGAACAGTGGTTTCAGAGCCTTGTATAACAAGTAATTAATTACTGAAACACATAAAATAAATAAACATGATTGTGTTATTAATTGTATGCGTAGATCTAGGGTTTGCAAAACCTAAACCCTAATTTGGGGGGGGGGGGGTTTGGTGCCCTAATTAGGGTTTTGTAAACTTCAGTTTTAATTGGATTAGAAACCCTAGGTTGCATGCAATTTTATGTGTATTGCGTAACTTTGTTTAATTACATTAATTGTTAAGTGTGATTTACATCCATGATAATTACATGTTTTATCATGGATCTGCTTTTATTGTATGTTTTACTTGGTTAAGTGATATACACTAAATATTATGATAGATCTAAAATTGGGGAAGACCTCAATCATTATTATTTAATCAATTATGTGCTATGTGGTATATGTTTTAATTTTGACTTACGCAATCGATGAATCGATGCATGTGGCTCACCTTGTACATAGCTGAAAACGGGTGAAAGTCTTAATTAAATATATACATATTGACAGATCTAGAATTGATTATTAATAGGATTTATCAAAAGGTTTGCATGTGGCTATTTGATATGCATGACTTGTTATTATGTTATGCATTCATTGTTTATTTGTTTATTTTTAAATACTTGCTTGTTTGTTATGTGTAACAAGGGTATTTTATAAGAAAAATAAACTTACTTAAACAATGGTGAAACATGTATTTTTAAGCATAGTAATCATAATCGTTTAATTGATTGATTTTTTGCACAAAATAGTTAGAACGACTCACCCATTAATGACAAACTTTGTGATGGGTACAAGGATGGTACGCATTAAATTGTGACCTTAAAGAAGAGGGTTTTTAATATACTTCGCGCTGACCTGATTCTCCGCTCGTTTGTGCGTCTTAATGGAGCTACCAAGTATTCCTATATGTGTGCATAAAATCTTAAGGGTGAATTACTTTAAATTCTACGCGCCACTTTTGTGGTAATTATCCGAATAACTTGGGTCTTATGACTCATGTAGTAGTAGGATATAGTGGTAATTAAAGGTAATTCTTTAATTGGTGTAATCAATACCTCGATTAAAGTTTGATGATGAAAAGCTTAAACATTAAAATAAGGATATAACTGTTTTAATAAAAACCTTATGCTACGAAGATGAATGTATGACATCTTTGTACATATTTGATTTGACATCAAAATTATTACCCTTAATTTAAGTTGTATGCCATCCAATGAAACGGAAACACCTGAGATTACCTTTTATTTGCGTGAGAACGTGATTTAGATCGTAATCAAAGGGTAAAATATCCACGTGTCGTGAGAACGGGCATGAATGATTTTGCAGTTTCTTAAGTTAGACAACTTAATTGAGTTTTGTAGTGAGAACTGGCAACTCAAGGCATAAGATGGGGATAAAACATGTTTACATGGCAATTGAAATTGGCTAAATGTAAATCCCATAAATCTAGGAATTCCAATTTGAAAATTGGCAATTGAGGCTCGACTCGTACCATTTTGAATAATTTCATTACTAGCAGATCAACTGATGTGATGAAACTATGTCAATTTGGATCCTAGTTTTCAGTGAAAATTAAATGGTTATATGTTTATGAACCATGGGTATTTAATTTTCTTGAAAAGGTTAATTATCAAAAATACTAAAATTGAATTTTGTAATTCTTTTGAATGTATAAATGCAACATTTAACCGTAAATGTGGTTTAGTCTTTTATTAGTAAATTGATCCATTCTGCTGTCAAACAAATGTTTGATCGAGAATAAATTTACCGAAAATATAAACAAAGTCTCTTTTCCATGGGAGAAGAGTGAGACTCAATCCTATTCCTTTTCATGAATGAGAAATGTAATAATAGGAACATTTGAATTGTCTAAATTCTAATGTAACTCATAGCAATGAATTGCACATCTTATTTTCCATAAAGATTTCATTACCCTCATTTGGCGAATGAATCCTTTTGTAACAAACATGAATGTTGGTTAACTGGAAAACATGTATGTGAGTTACTAAATTAGAAGCTAGACTAATTACCACGAAAATTGGTATAAGGCAAACTAGCATATTTTATCTAGTTGTTTTGCTTTAGCCTTTAAAGGTGCTACATACCAGTATGGGGATGGTAGGCCTGTTAAGGAAGAAATTGCATACCCAATTTTTCAAGTTAATAACATTGATGGATAACCCATCATTCATAGAGTAGAATACACTTTTTAGTACCTTAGTAATGATTACATATGGTTCTTTAAAGGTGTAGGAAAGTAAAAAGCAATCAAGTTGTTTTCACTGGTTATGAAACACTTACAATGTTGTCAAATTCAGTAGGAGCATTTGTGTTGCATTACTGAATAAGAAGTTGTTATAATGATTTCTAATTCAGTGGGAGCTACAAGCTTTCTTTCCTGTATAGTAACCAAAGTTGTCAAAATCGCGCCTAAGGCGCGCCTAGGCGCTAAGTCGCACGAGGCTCTAGCCATTGGGATTTTTTAGATCGAGGCTCACGACATGCATGAATCCCACAAAAATCGCGAGCCTTGGGGATTTTTGCGCCTCGGAGATGTAACGGGTTTTTGGGCCCTTTTTTTTAATATTAAGATAAGAAAAATGGGCCTTATAAGTTATATACATGGGCCTTTTATATCATATGGTGAGTATTTGTATGATTTGTAAATTTGAATTAATTTTATGTTTATTTTATTGATTGAAATTTTCTTTAAGAAGTTACTTTGTTTCATTAAGTATTTTCTTTATGACAAATTATCATGAAAATGTGGCACTGTGACTTGAATATTAATACATTGCTTGTTTGATATTTTGGGTTAAATTTTGAGCTTTGTTAGATGTAAGTCTACGAGTGTAGGACACAATCATATTTAGTCTTATATGGATTTTAATCTCTATATAGGTCATCGAACCAAAGTTGATCCATTTTAGAAGTGACAATTGATCCATTTTAATCTTTATAATGGCATTGTGTGTCATGTGTTAAGTATTTTAATGTTATTTTGTGTTATTTAAGCTATATAAATGGTCACATATGCTATAAAAACTTATTGTATTTAGTGCGCCTCGCATTCATGAATCTCGCGCCTTGAAATGCGCCTCGACTCAAGGCTCTTTGCCCCTCTTTGCGCCTTGAGCCTTTAAAAACATTGATAGTAACCCAAATTATCTTCAAAGATAATTACTTTCCAATTGTAGACACTTATGTTTTTAAGGATAGTCATGTGCGTTTCCTTACTAAACAATATAGTCCTACATCTACTTGTTATATCTATGACACAAATCATATTAATCAAATAAACAAACGTTTGCCGTGTTGTTTATCTGCTACATGATGTTGTTCCATGCACAAATGGGAGAAATCTTTATTGTGTGCAAGGTACAACACATATAAATATGATTTAAATGGATTCTCTTGACCACAAGGTAAGAGAGTAACGTTCTAATAGGAATTATACATTTAAATGTGTATGATTGCCCCATTAAGAACATGTGTCAAGATGATAACAAAGATTACTTTAAATATTTATGTCATTCAATATTTAATAAACACTTGTAGTTACAATTTATGTTACGTGAGAACGTGAACTAGATTGTAGCCCAAGGTAAAATATCCACGTGTCGTGAGAACGAGCATGGATGATTTTATAGTTTCTTACGTTGAACATTTCATGGAATGACATAATTAAATGAAGTAATCTAATACTACTTTGATTTTAAGTATTTATGCATTCGTTGAATGACTTAAATATATGTAGTAAATATTAACTTGAAATTATTAATTGAAACCTGAGGTGGTGTTCATAATTACTTTAATTATACATGTTTATGATCTCTTTGTAAAGTCACAAACATGAAGTCTTTTAATACAAGACTTACAATATAAAGTAAGACGTTAACCTGCTATGTTTTAAGACATATGCATGAAGTCAATGAGTTGATCAATGGCTTATAACGTATAGTGGGATTATAACTGTTATGTCTTTTGACTTGGTCAAGAATACTTGTGTTATAATACATGCAATTGACTTGGTAATTCTACTGTACCATTAAGTTTTACTTTGTTAGTAAATAGAAAAGCCAAATAGTAGATGGTTATCTTAAATATTGTTATATTATCATACAATATTAATTCTAATGAAATACCATAGTTTTATGGTGTGTTCAGTTAAAAGAATCAAAATCTATTGGCATGTTTGATTCAAGATAACTATAGTTTCTTTCAAAAGTTATCAAGGTTAGTAGATTGAGTATAGATTGAATGTACTCAATAAGATTCCAACCTAGAAGATTAATAAGACACCATTTTTTTGTGGAATGTGATAAATCACATTAAGTCTTATAATGAAGTTCTGAATTTGTTAAACTACTTGTAAAGTGGGTTATAACAAACTAATGTCAGAAACTGTTAATGTTTTTTGTAATATCCCAAAAGAGAACAATATATTGTTGCTCTACTTGCTAAACTATTTAAAGGTGATCTTTAAAATTGTTAAAGGCAAGTGGAAGTTTGGTTTAGATCTTGAAAGATTAAATTACAAAATACATAATCTTCTGAAATGCACTAGCAAATATCATGATGAGACTAAACATGTAAATGATAGACCTCAATATGATGGAATTGTCATTCATAGATCCGTAAGGATATCTCAGATATTTAATATGCTGAGGGATATGAGTTACAGGATCATGGTAAGCCTGTTAATCATAATGATGAATTTACCAAATGTTGAATTGTGGTAAATCAATCATACTATGAATGTAGAGATGTTGTCCATAAAAATAATCAACTTTAGATATTTTGTTTATCTTAATGAAGATGATTTTCTTCAAAGGATGAAAACCCTAGTGGTTTAAATCTTTGTGTAAAAATCATATGGACAATATTGTACACGTATTTAATGTATGTCTAGTGATAATAATATTAATCATACTTAAGCAATTAACTATGATTGAATATTCTTTCTTAGTGTTGGAATCACTCATAAACCTAATTAAAGTGTTAGTGATTCATATGTAATAGTTAGCTTAATTATGGCCTTTATGTTAGTTATTAGCTTAGGCTTATGTAGAAGGCCCATAAGCCTAGGCCCAAGTCCACTAAGGAAAGGAAGGGACTAGGAGTGTTGCCCTAGCTCCCTCTCTTATAAATACTATGTAATAACCCTCACTTGAGGGTTGGTTGTTCAATTTACTCTTTTATTCCTACGCCTAACTCTTCTTTACATTTATACGTGTGTGTTTGAGTGAGTTGTTCTTCCGATCTTCTCTCTATCTCTTTCTATTGTGTTTGTGTTGTAAACTTAGTGACCTAACAGTGATATCAATCGCCAAATAGTTGGGTGAATCGGTTTGTTTTTGAAGTGGGTTTCGGTCCTACGCGTAACACCGGTTTACAAACTTTGGTTCGCTTAAAAACACATTTTTTACACTTTTTAATCCAAGATTCTTGTCCTTTCAACGTTTTAAGGTGTTAAAATATCTGTTTTTGGCAAAAAGTTTCAACCTTTACGTGTGGATCATCGTTTTTTAACTTGGTTTTTAACGTGGTAGCTGTTCTACGCGTAACTGTTTTAGACGCTTTGGATCATCAAGTTTCACACTTTTGTGTTATTTTGGTGATATTGAAGCTATTTCATCACAAAAATCTGGTTTAGAAACATCTTTGGGAAAAAGTCATCTTACGAGTAGTTCTACGCGTAGCAAAACCCTAAAACTACGCGTAACTTACTCCTTGGTTTGATCTTCAGTTTTCGTGGTTTACTCCGTGTTCTCTTGCTTGGATAAGCCTGAAAATACGTCGACTTTGGATATCTTTTGCACTGTGATAGTGTAAAAGATCACTTGGGCAAAAACACTAAAATTACGCATAAGCATAAGCTTACACGTAGACTTTTTACGCATAAGATTTATCTTACGCCTAAGCTTTGTCTTACGCATAAGTTAATCCTACGCCTAAGTTTTCTACGCCTAACTTACTGTTTACGCATAACTTTAGTGCTTTTCTCCTTACTTACGCGTAAGCTAAACCTACGTGTAACTTTTGCTGTTAAGCGTAACTTTGGTGTTTTTACGCATAAGTGCTACTTGGCTTTATTGTGATTTCTAACCCTATGGATACTTCATCAACAAAGGTTCATTCGACTACAAAGATCCATTTAACAACACAAGTTTTTCAACATGTCACAACCACCATACTCTAACTATTTACCTTACACTTATAATCAACAACAACAACAACAACTAAGTCCACAACATCAACAATGGAATCAACAACAAGCAATTTATCAGCAACAATTTAATCAACAACATACTCCACAACTTGCAGCAATTCCACAACCTCAAATGGTTCAACCACCACCAAGTCTTCAAGTACAACCTTACACAAACTTCTACAATCAACATCCATCCAGGAACACAATGAAGGAACCGTCATGGTTTGGCAAGATGTGTGAAGCCTTAAGTAGCCAACAATCAATTCATGAAGCTGGCTCACTTGATAGACCTCCAATGCTCACTCCAGGAAACTACGATCAATGGGTGATTAGGTTCTTTAGGTTTTGTGATCTGAAGAAGCCACATGGAAAGTTCTTAAAGAAGGTTATCTTGGAAGGTCCATTTCAGATGCCTACTACTATTACACCCGGAGATCCAAATGCTGTTCCACCAAGAGATGATCAATCACACATTGCTATTGTTGCACAACTGTCTGGAGATGAACTTCTACACTATGAAGTTGATGAGCTTGCAATGCAATATATCCTTTTAGGATTACCAAACCCAATTCTTCGAAGTGTTGATGCTCAAAAGACTGCAAAGAAGATGTGGGAACACATTCATCTACTTATAGAAGGGACTGCACTCAATCAGGAGGATATGGAATCCAAAATTTACTTGGCTTATGAACACTTCATGATTAAACCTGGAGAGACACTAGAGTCTTATCATCATAGATTCTCAGACATCATAAATGATTTGGATAAACACAACATCATCATGCCAAGAATTGCAGTTAATACTAAATTCCTGAGTAGTCTTGGTCCTGAATGGGAAAAGTATGTCATTTTTCTCCGTCAAGCGAAGAATATGCATCATGCTACATACGGATTGTTGTACGATTACTTGAAGCCTCGTCAAAAAGAAGTTGATAAGGAAAGGACTCTCCGTGCTCAAACTGTTTCACCTTCACTTCCGGATAATCAACAACTTGCTTTGTGGGCTCAAACTAATCTTCCACCTCAAACAGCTCCTCAACCCGATCCTCAACCAACTGCAACCATTACACCATATGATGCAACAACCTCAACAAAATCAATTGGTTCCATACAACAACAACAATGCTCAAGCACTTTACAGTGAAGCTGATGAGGACTCTGCTGCTTTCGATGACTTACAACAAGGATTTGTTATGATTGCTAAAGCCTTCGGTCGATATACAAACAAATCCAACAATCGAATTCGTTCCTCATCCAATACAAGGAATCAAGCTGTTGTGAACAATGGACGCGTTGAAGTTCAGAACCGTGGTTATGGACGTCAGATGGGAGGTGGTCAAGGGTTTAATGCTATGGGAAGGAATAACATGGGTGCTCCACAACAGCAAAGGGCTCAAGTGGTTGAACAGGGGAATGCTCATAATGGGGTTAATGGTCTTCGTTGTTATAACTGCAACGAAAAGGGTCATATGGCTAATGCATGTCCTAAGCCGAGGACAAGAGGCAGTGCTTACTTCAAGGAGGCTTTGCTCTTGGCTCTTAAGGATGAAGCTGGTGGGACTCTTACCAACAAGGAACAGAGCTTTATGGCAGATGCAGATTCTGATGATGATATGGAGGACTTGCAGGCTAATGCAGCAGTGATGTTGATGGCACAAATGCAAGCTCTACACATGAGTGACACAGGCCCAGTGTATGACACTGACGGCTTGTCTCAGGTACGTGAACAAACAATTATCATTAATGATCTGATATCACCGCCAATCTCTCCATCCGAACAGGATCAGAGTGTTCAACATGAGCAATCCACATCTCATTCCGATGATTATCAAATAGATCCCGTAGTTATATTTGACGATCAAGATGACCTTATGGGTAATATTGATAATCAAGTTGACTCCGTGATTATATTTGAGGATCTAAATAATGATCATGTTGATACTCACGTTGAACAAACTGAGCTTCGGTCTAATAGAGAAATTGAGCTCCTGACCTTAATTAAAGACCAAAATTCTCGTTTGGAAATTTGCACGAAATTAAAAGAGAAAAATGCACTGTTAACCAAGGATCTTGAATGCTTAAAAATGCAACTCAACTTTTTCAAAACTCAAGAAAA
Organism: Chrysanthemum seticuspe; assembly: GCA_019973895.1. Classification (NCBI taxonomy): domain Eukaryota; kingdom Viridiplantae; phylum Streptophyta; class Magnoliopsida; order Asterales; family Asteraceae; genus Chrysanthemum; species Chrysanthemum seticuspe. The sequence goes on from BPTQ01000006.1 coordinate 40,476,580, forward strand.
CCGTGAAAAAGGTTTTGAAGCCGCTTTTTCAAAATCTCATCAAAACGAACAATATTTAGAACGACAGATGTGTGATCTAGCCGCTTCGAAGAATGCTTTGTTGTCTGAGATAGCACAACTGAAACATGAACATAAACAACAAATTAACGCTCTCACCTTGGAAAATCAAAAAGCTAAGGCTGAGTTGTTAAATTGTCAAAAACAGTTCTCTGAATACAAAAAGTATTCAACGAAACGAATAAATGACCATCTTGAAGAAATTATCGGCTTGCAAAACAAACTTAGAGAGTTTCGAAATGTTGTTTACAAACATGGTGAGTCAGTCACAACTATTCAAAAGTTTACTTTAAAACCCAATCCAGATGGATATGGACCGAATCTTGCTGATTACAAACCTAAGCTTTCAACCAAAGCATTCAAACCAAATCCTGAAGTTTCCAGTGAAGAATATAAAATTGATGATTCTGTTATGAGTGTTGTTGAATATCATCGTCAAGAGGAATTAGATGCAGAAGACGAGAGTCGATCAAAATTAGAAAAAGTTGTTTACAACAAACTTTTTAATTATTCACAACCGATCACTTTCGTCCCACCAAAGGATTCTTCTAACACACCAAGGATTATCACAAAAACGTCTGAGTCTTCTAATGTTAATCCCAAACCAAATTATGCACAAATTTATGGTCCTTTACCTTCCATCAATGAAGTTAATTCAAAACCTGAAAATCGTCAAATTCTTAGATATTTTGACCTTTTCATGGCTGACCTCAAAATTTTAGAACATGAGATTGAATTTCATTCTGAAATAAAAGTTGAACATTTTCAATCGCCTCTGGCGCGAGAACAAAGAGACATTTTTCAGAAAAGACTTTTACCCAATGTTAAAAATTTGAAAAACTGTGCATTGTATTGGGAACGGGACTTTCATAAGGAACTTGGATTGATGAAAGTCGTTTTTGAGAAAACAGAAACATCTATTTCTAACACCAAACGTAAAAAGAAAATGTTACGAAAAGATGTTGATCGACTCTTGGAAGATGTTATATGTGCTGATGTCTATAATGATGTGTTATTGCATTCTTTACCATATGCATCTGATTATATCTCTGCTGATATTGTTAATTCTGTTGTAATTGTTGAGAATACGGATAATGTGCATCAGATCGAATTTTTAAAAGTTGAAAATGAACGATTGATAAATGAACTTTCAAATTCAAAACGTCGTCTTCAATGGTGTCAAAAAGATTGTCATAATCGTGAACTTGCTTTTCAAAACAAAATCAATCAGTTGCAATCCAAAATTTGAGCAACTGGATGATCAAAACGTGTCTTTGAAGTGTCAAATCTCAAAATATGAACAAGAACTTGCAAAAGTTAAACAGGAATATGGTGTCATATTTGATTTACTTAAAACGACTCGTGATGAAGCATCAAACGAACTTGATCATCATCTTGCACACACTAGAGAAGTCATGAATTTTTCTGGAAATCTTCGTTCTGAAAATCAAGAATTGGTGCACACTATCTTTAAGTTAAGAGAAATGTTAGGAAAGTATGAATGATTGGTGTTGAAAACAGTCAAGCTATATCACACAAGCTAGCCACTTGTGAATGGCTAACCGTAATAAACTTAAAACTGCTCAGAAACCAATACAATGAAGATCAGGAGAATATAGTGAATTCCCGGGTCGTTAAGTCCCACGGAGACTCAATGGTGTATCAAAACTAATTCAGATGATAGAATGATCACTAAGGATAGTGATCAGTAAGGATTTGGATTGATTTATTACACTACTGATTGATTGGAATGTATTTGGACACAGAATTGGAAAGCACAACAATCAGATACAACAAACGTAAAATGTACGTTTAAAAACTACGTACACGTACAAAATAAAAAGTGAGATCTAAGAAATAAAAGACCTAAAAATATGAAAATAACATTTTTGGAATCCTAAAAATAAAAGAAAATTATTAGAAAAAGAAAATTATTTTTACAAATATTTATTTAATTATTACTCCCTCCGTCCCAAAATTATTGTCCCCGTTTGACTTTTTCGGTCTTTCTTTTACATCTTTGACCTTAAATTATTTTGTTTGTGTTATATAAAACTTGATGCAAAATATATAAATGGATTGCGTTTTAAATGTATTTTCATTGATATAATTTTCAACAACTAGTGTATAACACAAAAAAAAATATTTAAGGTCAAAGTTGAAAAAGAAAGACCAAAAAAGTCAAAAAGGGGACAATAATTTTGGGACGGAGGTAGTATTAATCAAAAACTATTTTAACTATTTAAAAATAACCTAAAATAGAAGAAAATACAGAATAAGGCTAGAAAAATAAAATTATGATTCAGAAAAATCTAAAATATTATAAAACTTATTTTAAAACTAAGAATATATTTTTTTACACTTTTTATATATTTATTACTAATTAATTACTATTTAAAATACACTTAAATACTAGAAAATATAAAATAAACCTGGAAAAATGAAATTTTAACTTGGAAAAATCTGAAATATGATAAAACTAATCTTAAAACTGAAAAGATATTTTTTATGCTTTTTAATTATTTATTACTAATTATCTAATACTTTTAACTATTAAAAATTATAACAAATACTAAACAGATAGAGAAAAATATGAAACTTTTTCTTAAAATAACTTAAGATGACAGAAAACTAAGAAAAATATAAAAACTAGATTTGTTTAATAATAAGCTAAAAAGAAAAATCAAAAAGCTTAATTCTATTAAATAAATGCTATCACTGTTTTAAAAATGATGTTTTTCTGGATTTTCTTTTTGAAAACTACTTAACTACTGATTATAAGTAACTTTAATAAAAAACAAAAATTTTACAAATAAAAAATAAGCAGTTTGTGAAGCTTATGAGCTAACAGTTGGGATTATGAGCTTATTTGAAAGAAATAAGCTCAAACAAGCTTACAAACTGAAAACAAAGGTAGATAAAGATGCAAACAAGCTTAAGCTACTCAAATGAGGCTAGAAAACACAAAGAAGCATACTGATGAGATGGAAATAAGCAAATAAGCACTTGTGTAATAACCAAGAAATGGACAGAACAACAAGCTAAGTGCAGCCCTAGTAAACAAGCTAGAAAATGGAAAATGAAACTTGGGACCTCAAGATGGCTAGGTTAGCTACCCAAAGAACCAAGAATCAGAAGCTGAGGCCAACTAATAAGCTATTTGTGAGCTTGTGAAAATGGCTGGTAAAACTATGATCAAAGACTCAGTATACACTGAGTGAAATGGGACAAATAAAAAACTACTAGCAGCCTTATTAAATAAGCCAAAAAGCTGAGAATAAGCACTTGAATGAAAAGACAGCTAGGTGACCTTTCCAAAAAGCCAAGATTCAAATTCTAAGTCTCACTAATAAGCTATGTGTGAGCTTATTAAAATGAGCAGATCACACAAACTCCCTTGGCACAGGGCACTTTTTTGAAACAGGTACTCAAAATAAGCTAGATAAAAAGCACTAAATAAGATGATTAAAAGTGAACTAGCATTTTTCTAATTAAGTTTAGCAACTAAACTTTGATATTCCAAGAGCTTATATCCTAAATCTCAATATTAAACACACAGTAAAATTAGCTTTTTAATTCAAAAACGACCAAATGAAGATTTTGACTTTTATAAAAACTCACTAAGTTTGACTTAAGTGAACTTTGATTTGATCCTGTGGACTGAATAAGTTGTATTAAGGTGTGTTAAGGCTGATTTGAGCAATCTTATCAACTTATAAACACAAAATCATGACAATGAATCATGGAAATCAAACAGACAAGAAATGAGATGAGATCAAAAGGAATTTTGACTTTTCACCAAATGACCACTAGTTTTTCTTGTTGATTTGAGATATTAGATACTAAAGTGACACAGAACAAGCAATAATACTGTCTTAAACACTCTTTAGCACAGTTAACAAACTAAAATCAAACACTACTTATTGAGAATGATTTGAAGATTTTCAAAGCAAATGAGTAATTTAGACCATGCTACTTATTACAAACCTTATAATATCATTTATTAGAACTAAATAAGTATCAATCAACAGTCATAACAACATAAAACTCACCAATTATCTTTATGATATTTAAACTGTTAAAATGAAATTTTTATAAACTACAAATTAAAAGGAACAAGTTATCTATTTTATTGGTTAATTTGACTTAACTATCACTAATGAACAATAAGAAACAGAGATTAAAGCTACTAATTAACTTAAACAGTTAAATGCCAAAATGATCAAAAAGGCTTACAAGATGGATTTGGCTGAAAACCAAGAACAAGGACCAAATATCATCCCTATTAGCTTACCACTAAGCTACTAACCCAAGGCCATCCAAAATTCACCCTGCTCCAGCTGTGAACACCGTTACTTATGATTTTTGATTTTTCGACTAATTATTTGATATTTTTGGTGATTTTTCCTTTTTGATTCTAAACTGAATTTTAATGTATCTAATAGCTTTTAGAAGCTATCTAGGAGCTTATGTGTGCTATTTCAGTCCAAAACAACAACTAAAAACAACATTCGAATCATATGAGATTTTTGAAATTTGAAAATACACAAACTGAAATTGGAACTTGAATACTGAATCTTATTACTGAAAAGGATTGAAAGTACACTAAGAATACTTAAGAAAGTATTTGAAAGCAAAGAAATATACTGGAAACTTGAAATTAACTAAAACGACATAGAAACTTAAATTTTACACTAGATAGATTGATACAATGCTTCTCTGCTCCTCTTTATAGACTTTTGAGACTCTTTGATGACCTCTGAAACAATCCCACTTCATCTTGACCATTGAAATCATCCAACTCATCATATTCGTCCATTTGGATTTTTGGCGCCAATTTTTTCTTGAGCAGGTTTTTTGATATTAATGGGTTTTGGAAGATGTGGAGGTGGAGGGGGACAAGGTAAGGTGAGGGTGAGGTGAGACAAGTGGTGTGTTGAAAAAGTGGAATACCAGCTCTGGTTTCTGGATTTTGGCGCGTATGTGAGGGAGAAGCACAGTAATACTGGTTTTGGGCGGGGGTTGACTTTGTTTGACCAGTTATTAATATAACGGGGGTTGGTTGGGTTTGGGCTAAAGACTGGGCCAAGGTTGGACTGGATTGGATTTGGGTATTTAATAATAAAGAGGTTCGTTTGGTTTAGTAGCTAGTTAACCACAAGGACCAAAGTTGTAATTCCACCAATCTTGAAGGACTGATCTTGCCAACTCTCCAAACTTATCACAAGGACCAAACTTGACAAACTTTGATAGTACAAGGACCCTTTTTGCATAAAATTCCATTTTAAAATATCCAAGGACTAAATTTGACATTTTTCAAAGTTTAGGGACTTTTTCTGCCATTTGACCAAAGAATCATTCAAGGACCAATTTTAACAACTTAGAATATTTCAGGGACCTTGAATGATAAAATTCCACATTTTTGGATTCCAGGGACTAGATTTGACAACTTTTAAAACTTGGGGGACTAAAACTGCCAATTTTGCAAACTTGATACGTTTTTCATCTGATTTTGATATTTTTGCATTTAAAACACATAAAACACTTGTTTGTGATATTTTCATCATTTTAATGCATTTCTGAGTGTTTTCAGATGATTTTGCAGTTTAGATTGTACAAAAATGATGAGTATTTAGACACTCATCAATCCCCCACACTAAGATATTGCTAGTCCCTAGCAATGATTTAGATCTTTTAATGGATTTTAAAAACTCTTTACCAAAAGCCATCACTTCTGGAGTAGCCAGTTGTTTCAGTTCAAGTAAGAACCTTGGTACAACGATAACCAAATGATTTTGAGCAAATCATAAGCTGTAAACGGATTTGATTTGTCTTTACCAGAAGCCGTTTGCTCTGGACTAGCCAACTCTTAGATAAATTATCAGTATTATCTTTGGTGAGCTGATTACCAATTATGGTTTTTCCACTGCCTTTACCACAAGCCATAAACTTGCGGGCTAGCCAAATCTTCACTTTTTAGGATTTGGTGAGTTGAATACCATACAATTTTGGGCAAATTGCAAGCCATAAACGGATTTGAGAAATATTTACCAAGAGCCGTTTGCTCCTGGATTAGCCAATCCTTTTGTTTTTTAGACATGGCGGACTGATTACCATTTGCTGAGTAAGTGAAAAACACTTACTCCAAATTTTTTTTTTTTTTTTTTTTTTTTTTTGCCAAAACGGGGGAATTGGGTGGTATAATTACATGATAAAATTCGTGAGAATTCCCCCCCACACTTAGAAATGAATATTGCCCTCAATATTCAAAGTACCGGCGGTTATGCCGAAACTGAGAACGTAAAAGGGAAATACTACGGCCATTATTTAGCAAGATATATATATATATATATATATATATTTTTTTTGGGAAAACTTATATACAACAGTGTGGGGCAACCCCCCCACACTAGGGTGGTAGAATAGAGAAAGAAGACAGAAATATGGGTGAAAACCCATATGGTGTGTGCCAGTGTTGCAAAAAAAGGTCTACAAGGCCGATTAATCACCGATTAGGTGCTACTGGGCCACCGACCTTGCCGATTTTTGTAAATCGTTCAAACAAATCGGTCAACCGTGGTCAACGGCGGATAACGATGGTCAAACTTGCCGAAAATTTGTAAATCTTGCTAGAAATACCCTAAATTCGTCGTAAATTAGTTTTAATCACTTATAGTCACTATTTATATCTATTACAAGATGTTTTTCAAAGAAAATATTGCCGAGAATACCAAAACTCCCAGTAAATACCCAAAGCTTGCCAAACATGCCAATACGATTTATCACCGATTCGCTATTTTTGTAACTCTGACCAAATGTAATTAATTATAGTCGTTGTTTATAGCTATTACAAGATGTTTTTAAGGAAAATAATTTCGGGAATACCCTAAACTCGCCGGAAATACCCAAAACTTGCCAAAAATGCCAATCCGATTAATCACCGATTAATCCCGCCAAAACCGATTACAAGCTACAGGGGGGTCGACCGCCTCACTACCGATTCACGATTTTTGCAACCTTGGTGTGTGCTATTGTTTTTTATTCCCAAGTCACTAGCTTGACTCGATCCCCGCATTCATTGGTTCATGGGGAAAGTTTGTAGATCCGGGACAACCACAGGGGGAATGTCCTCTCCAAAATAATGCTTCACTCGATGACCATTCACTTTAAAATTAGGACCATCGGGTTGAGATAACTCAATGGTGCCATAAGGATAAACCTTAGCGATAGTAAATGGACCAGACCAACGGGACTTGAGCTTTCCCGAGAAAATCTTCAATCTTGAATTGAAAAGAAGGACTCGATCACCAACGTTGAAAACGCGGTTCTTGATTTTAGAGTCATGGATCTTCTTTGTCTTTTGTTTATAGATTAAAGAGTTCTCGTATGCTTGATCACGAAGTTCATTTAATTCATTCATTTGAACTTTTCTATGATCACCAACTGTCTGAATATCGAAGTTTGCATGTTTTAAGGCCCAGTATGCCTTGTGCTCTAACTTAATCGGAAGATGACATGCCTTTCCATACACTAGCTTGTATGGAGTACACCCGATGGGTGTTTTGTAAGCTGTACGGAAGGCCCAGAGTGCGTCATCCAGTTTATCCGACCAGGATGCACGATTTTCGCCTACTGTCCTTTCAAGAATTCTTTTAATACCACGGTTGGAAACTTCCACCTGTCCACTTGTTTGGGGGTGGTATGCAGTAGAGAGACGGTGGGTAACACCATACTTTTGCATGACACGATCAAATTGGTCATTGCAGAAATGTGTACCACGATCACTGATTATAGCTCTCGGAGTTCCAAACCTAGCAAAAAGAGATTTCAAAAATTTCACAACTACCCGGGCATCATTAGTAGGTAAAGCTTTTGCTTCAACCCATTTTGACAAATAGTCAACAGCCACGAGTATGTATTTGTTACCGCGAGACGAAGGAAATGGCCCCATAAAGTCAATGCCCCAGATGTCAAATATTTCACAAACTTGAATGGCGTTTTGTGGCATTTCATTTCTTTGAGAAATATTTCCGTGACGTTGACAAGCGTCACATGCTTTGACAAATTCATGGGCATCCTTATAGATTGTGGGCCAATAAAACCCGGAATCAAACACCTTTTTGGCGGTGTAGTTTGGACTATGATGTCCCCCGGTGGGTCCAACATGGCAAGCTGTGAGAATGTCAATAGCTTCTTGTCCATAAACACACCGTCGGATGACTTGATCCGCACAGATTTTGAATAAGTAGGGGTCGTCCCAGAAATAATGTTTAACATCCTTGAAGAATTTGTTCTTCTGTTGGGTCGACATCCCTTTCACTATGAAGTTACCCGCATGGTAATTTGCGAAGTCAGCAAACCATGGGGTAGTAGAATTTCCACGAAAAGAAACCACATTGAGTGTCTCGAGAGGAAATGTTTCATTTATTTCCTTTTTCTCGAAAACATCTTGGTGAGGGTTTTCTAATCTGGACAGATGATCAGCAGCTAGATTCTCAGCTCCTTTTTTATCACGTATAATGATATCAAATTCTTGGAGGAGGAGAATCCAACGGAGCAATCTCGGCTTTGCATCTTGTTTTGCAAAGAGATATTTGAGAGCCGAATGATCCGTATACACCACGCATTTGGTCAAGATTAAGTACGGCCGAAACTTCTCAAACGCATACACTACAGCTAGTAGCTCTTTTTCTGTGGTAGTGTAATGAGTTTGAGCTTCAGTCATAGTTTTACTTGCGTAGTGGATAGGCTGAAAATGCTTGTTTCTATGTTGCCCTAAGACTGCACCGATAGCAAAATCACTTGCATCGCACATGAGCTCAAAGGGTAAATCCCAGTCGGGAGCAACGAGAATGGGTGCTTCAGTAAGCTTTTTCTTCAATGTTTCAAAAGCTTCGATGCACTCAGGTGAGAAGATAAAAGGAGCATCTTTCTCAAGAAGATGGGTCATAGGCCGGGCGATTTTAGAAAAATCTTGTATGAATCTACGATAGAAACCGACATGACCTAAAAAACTCCTAATACCTTTGACGGTAGTAGGATGAGGTAATTTAGCAATAACATCGACTTTTGCTCTGTCTACCTCAATCCCATTTTTGGAAATCTTATGGCCAAGGACTATGCCTTCTTTGACCATAAAGTGGCTCTTCTCCCAATTTAGACAAAGATTGGTGTCTTCACACCGTTGGAGCATTTTTTCTAAATGGGAGAGACATGTTTGAAATGAATCCCCAATGACCGAGAAGTCATCCATAAACACCTCCATTGTTTCCCCGATCATGTCGTGGAATATGGCCATCATACATCGTTGGAACGTGCCGGGAGCATTACATAGGCCAAAAGGCATACGTTTGTAGGCAAAAGTTCCGTATGGGCAGGTGAATGTGGTTTTCTCTTGATCCTGCGGATCAATGGGAATCTGAAAGTAACCCGAGAAACCATCAAGGAAACAATAGTATTCATTCCCTGCTAATCTCTCAAGCATTTGGTCCATGAAGGGTAGAGGAAAATGGTCTTTTCGGGTGGCGTCATTCAACTTACGATAGTCAATACACACACGCCATCCCGTTACCAATCGAGTTGGAATTAACTCGTTTTCTTCATTTGTGACAACAGTAATGCCACCCTTTTTAGGAACACAGTGAATTGGGCTTACCCAAGGACTATATGAGATCGGGTAAATCAATCCTGCATCAAGAAGTTTGATAACCTCTTGTTTGATAACATCATGGATTTTTGGATTTACTCTTCTCTGATGTTGAACTGCTGGTTTGAAGTCATCCTCCATTAAGATTTTGTGAGTACAAAATTCAGGGTTGATACCCTTAATGTCGGAGAGTTTCCAAGCAATTGCTTGCTTGTGTGACTTCAAGATCTTTATGAGAGCAGCTTTTTCATCTTTACTCAAATCTCGAGCAATAATGACTGGTAATTTATCATCACCTTCAAGAAATGCATACTCGAGATGAGGAGGTAAGTCCTTAAGCTCAACCTCAGGAAATTCTTCAGTTTTCTCAACTGACTTGACTCCCTTGTTATGAAGTTCGACGGGAGGGAGAGGAGGAGAAGTGTCATGATTTAACAATTTCTCAAGAAGAATATCTCCCTCCAGATTAATATCATCAGGAATTGAATCACTAGTGTGAGGGGTTGACGATGGATCATCATTAAGCAACTTCTCAATGAGAAGTATGTCCCCCTCAATGTCAATTGGAGCGTGATCAATTTCCCATGGAACAGAATCACTAGCCAAGTATGCTTCAATCTCTTCCGAGATGGAGTCACTTCCCTCAAACAGAGTGATAGAAGGAGTAGAATTGGCTATGATAGGTTGAGAAGATGTGGTGGGATCCCCACTCACAGAATTATGAGAATAACCAAGAACTTCTTGAGAGTACTCTTCAGTAGCAACATCAATGATATCTATTCGGTTAACCGACTCAGAATCATAATTTGCGGAGTACCTCGAAGTTTGATCAAGGTTAAAGGTGACAGCTTCATTACCAACACGTAATGTGATTTCTTGCTCAAATACATCAATGAGAGCACGGCCCGTTCTCAGGAATCCTCGACCAACAATGAGAGGAACCCGATGATCGGCATCAAAATCAACAACCACGAAGTCAGCTGGGAAATGGAACTTTCCTACTTTCACAAATACGTCCTCGGCAATGCCAAGAGGACGGGATATGGAACGATCTGCAAGCTCGAGAGTCATGCATGTAGGAGTGAGTTCCGGAAGAGAAAGTTTCTTCCACACTGAATAAGGCATCAGATTGATGCTTGCACCAAGATCGGCTAAGGCAAAGCATTCAACCATTCCTGGAAATACACAAGGTAAGAGAAATTTCCCAGGATCTCCAAGTTTCTCAGGAAGCTTCTTCAAGATAACTGCTGAGCAGTTCTCATTCAAAGGAGTTTTTGCCATTTCAAACAGCTTTTCCTTATTGCTTAACATGTGTTTGAGAGTTGATGCAAACTTGGGCATCAGCATGATAGCATCCGCAAAGCTTATGTCAAAATGTAACTCTTGGAAAATTTGGAAAAATTTGTCCATTTGATGACTGGCTTTCTCGCGGAGCTTTTGCTCATTCAAACGTGATGGGTAAGGAATAGAAGATTTGGATTTCTGATTCTCAACAGGAGCTACTGGAGGTTCAAAAACAACTCCTGGATTAGATTTGGGTTTCTGGACAACTTGAGGTTGGACTACCGAAGGTGGGACGTGTTCGGTACTTCGTGGGCTTGAATAATGCACCTTGTCCGTTGTATCCTTGGTAACTTGACTCATTTCTCCTGGTGGAGGAGGCATTGGAGTCGTAGGTCCATTGTGTGTCTTAGGTTCACTTTCTACTACCTTAGGGAGAGAAGAAGAAGAGGTAGTAGGAATAACAGGTCCATCATATGAAACACCACTTCTGGTTGTGATCGCCTTTGCATCGCCTCTCGGGTTAGCGATCGTGTTGCTCGGAAGTTTTCCTGAGCCCGAGGGTTGATCATTTAAAGACTTCTTTAGATCAGCAATCTGACTGACCAACAACCTGTTCGTTTCATCTTGGGATTTCATGAATTGCTTCAACAACTCATCAGATGATGGTCCAGTTGGAACAATGGCGGGAGGTGGATTAGGAAAATTTTGGCCTCTAATGTTAGGATTAGGGCCTTGATTTTGAAAATTTCCTTGATTAGGATTCATATTCCCATGAAATTGATTCCCTCGATTGAAATTGTTTTGATTAAGGTTCCCTTGATGTTGGAAACCTTGATTTGGTGCAGGATAGAAATTACCTTGGTTTTGATAACCTTGGTTCATTCTTGGTTGGTTCTGATTCCGGTTTTGCATGTTATGATTCTGGTTAAAACCGGGTGGTGCCTGATTAGTGTTAGCACGGTAGTGTGGTTCATTTTGAGGACGGTATTGATTACCTTCCTGATGTGAATTACCGGCTAGAGCATTGGCTTCAAATGGACTACCATCGGTGGCAGTACAGTTGTAGTAAGCATGAGGACCACCACAAGTAACACAACTCTCGACTTTCTTCACTTCACCATGTGTTGGTGTCTGTGTGAAGGTCACTTTCTTCTGGTTAGCAAGAACCAAAGCCTGAACAATATCTGTGAGTTTGTCAATCTTAGCATCGGTGCTAGATGTACTCACAGGAGATGAAGAAGAAGAAGAAGGAGGTCCAGCATGAGACTGATATGTCTTTGCTCGGAAAGGGCGGACCTGAGATTTGTTCTCAATGATTTGCAAGGCTTCTTTGGTAGTCTTGCTCAGGAAATTACCTCCCGCGGAGGCATTCAAAGAGTCTTGATTAGTCTGGTTGAGACCATTATAGAAAGTATCCATTTGCATTAACTCGGTAAAACCATGATGCGGACACTTGCGAAGCAACTCTTTGTAACGATCCCATGCCTCCCCGAATGATTCATCAAATCTCTGAGAAAATTTCATTATCTCATTCTTAAGACTTGTGGTTCGGGATGGAGGATAGAACTCGTTAACGAACTTGGTGACTAGATCCTCCCATGTCTCAATAGAACGAGGGGGTTGTTTCTCAAGCCAATTTCGGGCTTGTCCCTCTAGAGAAAATGGGAACAGAAGAAGCTTGATGGCTTCATGTGGGACATTCTTGTACTTGATGGTAGATGCAATCTTGTTAAACCATCGAATGTGTGCATGAGGATCATCCCGCTCAAAACCATAGAATTGGCTTTGGGTTACTAGATTAAGCAACCCGGTTTTGAGCTCAAAGGTATCAGCCACGATGGCTGGGACAACAATAGCATCTCCGTAACCCTCGATGGGTGCTTGGAGAAGCTCATTCATGGGCTTATCTTCTGCCATTACGACAGGTGGTGGAGGTGGTAGACGTTCCTCAGTCACGGCTGAAGGAGCAGAACGTCCTCTACGTCTACGAGGAATATTTGCAAGCTCAGAAAGTGGACTTGTAGAACTGGAAGAACGAGTGCGCATGCACTAAGTATAAAAATCAATTTTCAAAACAAATGCGAGGCAAAACGACAAGTGAACTTAACCAATACTCACAAATGAAATGGCTTCTTTGAAAAAGGTACACCAAATCACAAGGACACAAAGGCAAGTTTTAAATCTGTTGTTCGGGAACTTATTATGGTCACACCCCCAGTTAGTAGGTGTACTGCCTTGATTTGCGGTGGTTGATTTTTATGTATTAATTAAGTACCACTGAAAAGACGTAGGTATAGATTTGTGCTAAGGGTTGAAAAACTTTTGGACAATATTTTTGGATCGTCTCGTTTAACCAAATCGTATCTCTTTAAGAATCACCTCAAAGAAAATACAAGATAGAAAACGTTCCGATTGTTTTGTTGTTTTTATATTTTTTTGGTGTTGTTAACACTTTAGGAAAAGTGTTAATGAACTTTTTTGATATTTTGATAACTTTACAAAAAACTTTTTACAAACGGTGGTATATGTGCAAGAATGGGTCTGAAAAAGGTTTAGAACACGCTAAAGCCCCCCTGGCAGCGGCGCCAAAATTTGATTGGTGCTGAAAACAGTCAAGCTATATCACACAAGCTAGCCACTTGTAAATGGCTAACCGTAATAAACTTAAAACTGCTCAGAAACCAATACAATGAAGATCAGGAGAATATAGTGAATTCCCGGGTCGTTAAGTCCCACGGAGACTCAATGGTGTATCAAAACTAATTCAGATGATAGAATGATCACTAAGGATAGTGATCAGTAAGGATTTGGATTGATTTATTACTCTACTGATTGATTGGAATGTATTTGGACACAGAATTGGAAAGCACAACAATCAGATACAACAAACGTAAAACGTACGTTTAAAAACTACGTACACGTACAAAATAAAAAGTGAGATCTAAGAAATAAAAGACCTAAAAATATGAAAATAACATTTTTGGAATCCTAAAAATAAAAGAAAATTATTAGAAAAAGAAAATTATTTTTACAAATATTTATTTAATTATTATTAATCAAAAACTATTTTAACTATTTAAAAATAACCTAAAATAGAAGAAAATACAGAATAAGGCTAGAAAAATAAAATTATGATTCAGAAAAATCTAAAATATTATAAAACTTATTTTAAAACTAAGAATATATTTTTTTTACACTTTTTATATATTTATTACTAATTAATTACTATTTAAAATACACTTAAATACTAGAAAATATAAAATAAACCTGGAAAAATGAAATTTTAACTTGAAAAAATCTGAAATATGATAAAACTAATTTTAAAACTGAAAAGATATTTTTTATGCTTTTTAATTATTTATTACTAATTATCTAATACTTTTAACTATTAAAAATTATAATAAATACTAAACAGATAGAGAAAAATATGAAACTTTTTCTAAAAATAACTTAAGATGACAGAAAACTAAGAAAAATATAAAAACTAGATTTGTTTAATAATAAGCTAAAAAGAAAAATCAAAAAGCTTAATTCTATTAAATAAATGCTATCACTGTTTTAAAAATGATGTTTTTCTGGATTTTCTTTTTGAAAACTACTTAACTAAAAATAAAAGAAAATTATTAGAAAAAGAAAATTATTTTTACAAATATTTATTTAATTATTATTAATCAAAAACTATTTTAACTATTTAAAAATAACCTAAAATAGAAGAAAATACAGAATAAGGCTAGAAAAATAAAATTATGATTCAGAAAAATCTAAAATATTATAAAACTTATTTTAAAACTAAGAATATTTTTTTTTACACTTTTTATATATTTATTACTAATTAATTACTATTTAAAATACACTTAAATACTAGAAAATATAAAATAAACCTGGAAAAATGAAATTTTAACTTGGAAAAATCTGAAATATGATAAAACTAATTTTAAAACTGAAAAGATATTTTTTATGCTTTTTAATTATTTATTACTAATTATCTAATACTTTTAACTATTAAAAATTATAATAAATACTAAACAGATAGAGAAAAATATGAAACTTTTTCTAAAAATAACTTAAGATGACAGAAAACTAAGAAAATATAAAAACTAGATTTGTTTAATAATACGCTAAAAACAAAAATCAAAAAGCTTAATTCTATTAAATAAATCTATCACTGTTTTAAAATGATGTTTTTCTGGATTTTCTTTTTGAAAACTACTTAACTACTGATATAAGTTTTTAAAACTAAGAATATTTTTTTTTACACTTTTTATATATTTATTACTAATTAATTACTATTTAAAATACACTTAAATACTAGAAAATATAAAATAAACCTGGAAAAATGAAATTTTAACTTGGAAAAATCTGAAATATGATAAAACTAATTTTAAAACTGAAAAGATATTTTTTATGCTTTTTAATTATTTATTACTAATTATCTAATACTTTTAACTATTAAAAATTATAATAAATACTAAACAGATAGAGAAAAATATGAAACTTTTTCTAAAAATAACTTAAGATGACAGAAAACTAAGAAAAATATAAAAACTAGATTTGTTTAATAATAAGCTAAAAACAAAAATCAAAAAGCTTAATTCTATTAAATAAATGCTATCACTGTTTTAAAAATGATGTTTTTCTGGATTTTCTTTTTGAAAACTACTTAACTACTGATTATAAGTAACTTTAATAAAAAACAAAAATTTTACAAATAAAAAATAAGCAGTTTGTGAAGCTTATGAGCTAACAGTTGGGATTATGAGCTTATTTGAAAGAAATAAGCTCAAACAAGCTTACAAACTGAAAACAAAGGTAGATAAAGATGCAAACAAGCTTAAGCTACTCAAATGAGGCTAGAAAACACAAAGAAGCATACTGATGAGATGGAAATAAGCAAATAAGCACTTGTGTAATAACCAAGAAATGGACAGAACAACAAGCTAAGTGCAGCCCTAGTAAACAAGCTAGAAAATGGAAAATGAAACTTGGGACCTCAAGATGGCTAGGTTAGCTACCCAAAGAACCAAGAATTAGAAGCTGAGGCCAACTAATAAGCTATTTGTGAGCTTGTGAAAATGGCTGGTAAAACTATGATCAAAGACTCAGTATACACTGAGTGAAATGGGACAAATAAAAAACTACTAGCAGCCTTATTAAATAAGCCAAAAAGCTGGGAATAAGCACTTGAATGAAAAGACAGCTAGGTGACCTTTCCAAAAAGCCAAGATTCAAATTCTAAGTCTCACTAATAAGCTCTGTGTGAGCTTATTAAAATGAGCAGATCACACAAACTCCCTTGGCACAGGGCACTTTTTTGAAACAGGTACTCAAAATAAGCTAGATAAAAAGCACTAAATAAGCTGATTAAAAGTGAACTAGCATTTTTCTAATTAAGTTTAGCAACTAAACTTTGATATTCCAAGAGCTTATATCCTAAATCTCAATATTAAACACACAGTAAAATTAGCTTTTTAATTCAAAAACGACCAAATGAAGATTTTGACTTTTATAAAAACTCACTAAGTTTGACTTAAGTGAACTTTGATTTGATCCTGTGGACTGAATAAGTTGTATTAAGGTGTGTTAAGGCTGATTTGAGCAATCTTATCAACTTATAAACACAAAATCATGACAATGAATCATGGAAATCAAACAGACAAGAAATGAGATGAGATCAAAAGGAATTTTGACTTTTCACCAAATGACCACTGGTTTTTCTTGTTGATTTGAGATATTAGATACTAAAGTGACACAGAACAAGCAATAATACTGTCTTAAACACTCTTTAGCACAGTTAACAAACTAAAATCAAACACTACTTATTGAGACTGATTTGAAGATTTTCAAAGCAAATGAGTAATTTAGACCATGCTACTTATTACAAACCTTATAATATCATTTATTAGAACTAAATAAGTATCAATCAACAGTCATAACAACATAAAACTCACCAATGATCTTTATGATATTTAAACTGTTAAAATGAAATTTTTATAAACTACAAATTAAAAGGAACAAGTTATCTATTTTATTGGTTAATTTGACTTAACTATCACTAATGAACAATAAGAAACAGAGATTAAAGCTACTAATTAACTTAAACAGTTAAATGGCAAAATGATCAAAAAGGCTTACAAGATGGATTTGGCTGAAAACCAAGAACAAAGACCAAATATCACCCCTATTAGCTTACCACTAAGCTACTAACCCAAGGCCATCCAAAATTCACCCTGCTCCAGCTGTGAACACCGTTACTTATGATTTTTGATTTTTCAACTAATTATTTGATATTTTTGGTGATTTTTCCTTTTTGATTCTAAACTGAATTTTAATGTATCTAATAGCTTTTAGAAGCTATCTAGGAGCTTATGTGTGCTATTTCAGTCCAAAACAACAACTAAAAACAACATTCGAATCATATGAGATTTTTGAAATTTGAAAATACACAAACTGAAATTGGAACTTGAATACTGAATCTTATTACTGAAAAGGATTGAAAGTACACTAAGAATACTTAAGAAAGTATTTGAAAGCTAAGAAATATACTGGAAACTTGAAATTAACTAAAACGACATAGAAACTTAAATTTTACACTAGATAGATTGATACAATGCTTCTCTGCTCCTCTTTATAGACTTTTGAGACTCTTTGATGACCTTTGAAACAATCCCACTTCATCTTGACCATTGAAATCATCCAACTCATC
This sequence comes from Chrysanthemum seticuspe, assembly GCA_019973895.1. NCBI lineage: Eukaryota > Viridiplantae > Streptophyta > Magnoliopsida > Asterales > Asteraceae > Chrysanthemum > Chrysanthemum seticuspe. Next base: position 40,494,270 of record BPTQ01000006.1, read on the forward strand.
ATATCCGTCCATTTGGATTTTTGGCGCCAATTTTTTCTTGAGCAGGTTTTTTGATATTAATGGGTTTTGGAAGATGTGGAGGTGGAGGGGGACAAGGTAAGGTGAGGGTGAGGTGAGACAAGTGGTGTGTTGAAAAAGTGGAATACCAGCTCTGGTTTCTGGATTTTGGCGCGTATGTGAGGGAGAAGCACAGTAATACTGGTTTTGGGCGGGGGTTGACTTTGTTTGACCAGTTATTAATATAACAGGGGTTGGTTGGGTTTGGGCTAAAGACTGGGCCAAGGTTGGACTGGATTGGATTTGGGTATTTAATAATAAAGAGGTCCGTTTGGTTTAGTAGCTAGTTAACCACAAGGACCAAAGTTGTAATTCCACCAATCTTGAAGGACTGATCTTGCCAACTCTCCAAACTTATCACAAGGACCAAACTTGACAAACTTTGATAGTACAAGGACCCTTTTTGCATAAAATTCCATTTTAAAATATCCAAGGACTAAATTTGACATTTTTCAAAGTTTAGGGACTTTTTCTGCCATTTGACCAAAGAATCATTCAAGGACCAATTTTAACAACTTAGAATATTTCAGGGACCTTGAATGATAAAATTCCACATTTTTGGATTCCAGGGACTAGATTTGACAACTTTTAAAACTTGGGGGACTAAAACTGCCAATTTTGCAAACTTGATACGTTTTTCATCTGATTTTGATATTTTTGCATTTAAAACACATAAAACACTTGTTTGTGATATTTTCATCATTTTAATGCATTTCTGAGTGTTTTCAGATGATTTTGCAGTTTAGATTGTACAAAAATGATGAGTATTTAGACACTCATCAATGAACAACTTCCTCCTACTGTCATTAAGAGAATAGCACCAGTAACACTTAGTAATCGTGACCCTAGAATCCCTACTGCCAAATCACAAGATACTAATGTGCTTCCCTCTACTGCAACAGGAATAATTGTCTCTTTTCCTAATGTCCGCACTTCAAAGCCTAGGAGCAATACAAGGAAGAATAGGAAGTTGTGACCTAAGAAAAGATCAATAAGGAATGCTGAAGTAGAAGAACACCCTAGGATTTTGAATAAGACTCACGTTGCACCTACTTTAGATATTGCGTCTGACAAATGTAATAGAAAAAGTGATGTAACGAATGCTAAACCTTTAAGTACTTTTGATATTCAGTCTGATGCATCTTGTGTTATTTGTCGTAAAAGTATGAATTCTGATTGTCATGACAAATGTGTTGCTAAAACTATCATCTCTCGTTTAAGGAATCCTAAGAATCGGAATACCTCTAGGCCCACTAATCATTCTAAGTCTGTGCTTGGTAGACCGCCCTCTTTAGATTCTAAGAACCACATTGATGTCCCTGTAGTTCTAATATCACCTCCAAAGAAAGTAGTACCACCTAGTGCATTCACTAAGACTAAAGCAAATACTAGTTGGAGATGGCAGAAATGGATATATAACACACTAGGATTTAAATGGATGCCTAAAGTCATTGATGTGTGTATTTCTCCTATAACTGCTTCGGAACCCTCTAACATTTCGGGTTCCACATCTACTTCTATTCCATCTGTGTCGTCTGTGTGTAATGCAGGTGATACAGATCATTCTATGGATTGTTGATAGCGGATGTTCCCGACACATGACAGGCAACCTTAAACTGTTATCAAACTTTATTGCAAAGTTCGTTGGCACTGTCAGATTCGGGAATGATCACTTCGCAGCTATCATGGGCTACGGAGATTATATCAATGGAAATATCGAAATTAGCAGGGTTTATTATGTGGAAGGCCTCGGTCACAATCTCTTTTCTGTTGGTCAATTCTGTGATGGAGATTTGGAAGTTGCTTTTAGGGAGAAAACGTGTTTCATTCGTGATCTACAAGGAAATGATCTTATGTCTGGCCAACGCTCATCCAGTCTTTACACTATCTCCATGCAAGACATGATTGCTTCATCTCCCATTTGTCTACTCTCAAAGGCTACATCTACAAAATCTTGGCTCTGGCACCGTCGTCTCTCACATCTAAACTTTCAAACCATCACCAACCTTGCTCGACACAAACTTGTTGAAGGTCTCCCACGATTCCGGTATTCTAAAGATCACCTTTGCTCAGCCTGTGAACAAGGGAAAAGCACTCGTGCTCATTTTCCTTCAAAGGTGGAACACAGCTCTCAGCATGTGCTTCATCTTCTTCACATGGATTTGTGTGGCCCGATGCGCGTGCAAACGATTAATGGCAAACGCTACATTTTGGTAATTTTTGATGACTACTCACGCTGGACTTGGGTCTACTTTCTTCGAAGCAAAGATCAAGCTCCACAGATGATCATCACCTTTCTCACGAAAATTCAAGTTCAGCTCCGGAACACCGTCCGCCAAATCAGAACAGACAAAGGAACTGAATTTGTGAACCAAACTCTTCGAGAATTTTATGAGAAAGTGGGAATAGAGCATCAAACATCTATTGCACGGACACCAGAACAAAACGGAGTTGTTGAAAGACGAAACCGAACGTTAGTGGAAGCTGCAAGAACAATGTTAATTAATGCTAAACTTCCAGATTACTTGTGGGCAGAAGCTGTATCAACTGCATGCTACACTCAAAACCGTTCAATGATTACAAAACGCCACAACAAAACACCTTTTGAGCTTATCCACAACAGAAAACCGAATCTCAAACACCTTCATGTATTTGGATCCCTTTGCTACCCAAATAATGATCGTGATGACTTTGGAAAGCTTAAAGCCAAAGCTGACATTGGAGTCTTTATTGGATATTGTGAGAATTCTAAAGGTTACCGGATCTGGAATCGTCGTACAAAGCAGGTTATGGAAACGATTCATGCTAATTTTGATGAACTTACGGAGATGGCTTCTGAGTATAACAGCTTGGAACCTGGTCACAACCGCTTAAACTTCCCTCAAACCCCATCATCAGTTGAATCAAGCCCCCAGCTTACACGTCAACAAATGGAAAGACTATTTGCTCCTCTGTTCAGTGACGATACTGATGAACGTGCTTCAGGTGTATCCAATGTTTCCGCTGCTCAACCTGATACTACTCTAATACCTGATACACCTGCTACAACAACTACGGTTGAAAAAGCACCACCAGTTGACTCCACAACAACAGTTGAACAAACTGATTCCAACGACGCTGAACCATCTGATGATGTTCTGAACAATCATGTACCCCCACCCGCAGATTTTGATCCAAATGCGTTCTTTAACCCGTTTGCTAATGAGACTGCTGCACCTGATGTCACGGAATCATCTACAAGCCATTTGAATCCTCAGAATCTGCACAATGTATACCAACATCAACCCTCTACACATCGATGGACAAAAGACCATCCTCTGGAAAATATTATTGGCAACCCGAATCAACCAGTCGTTACGAGACAACGTCTTCACACAGATGGTGAACATTGCATTTATGCACTCACTGTCTGCCAATCTGAGCCTAAAAACATTAAAGACGCAATGACAAAGGACACCTGGATTGAATCCATGCAAGAAGAACTCAACCAATTCAAACGTCTTGAAGTATGGGAACTGGTTGAAAGACCAACAGGGGTTTACGTCATTGGTCTAAAATGGATTTGGAAGAACAAATTGGATGCTGAAGGGAACGTAATCAGAAACAAGTCACGTCTGGTGGCTAAGGGTTATCGACAGGAAGAGGGGATTGATTTTGAAGAATCATTTGCTCCGGTTGCTCGTCTTGAGGCTGTTTGGATATTTCTCGCGTTCGCGGCTCATATGAATATAACGGTCTTTCAGATGGACGTCAAAACTGCTTTTCTGAATGGGCAACTTAAATAAACGGTTTATGTCAGCCAACCAGAAGGATTCGTTGATCCCGAGTTCCCGAACCATGTCTACAAACTGAACAAAGCTCTGTATGGTCTCAAACAAGCTCATCGGGCATGGTACGACAAGTTATCATCCTTCCTCATTGCCAATAAATTCACCAAAGGTTCGGTCGATCCCACACTTTTCATACAATATCACGGGGCTCACATCTTAATTGTTCAAATCTATGTGGATGACATCATTTTTGGGTCAACACATTTAAAATACTCAAATGCTTTTGCAAAATTAATGACAAAACATTTTGAAATGTCAATGATGGGTGAACTCACATTCTTTCTACGAATGCAAGTTCATCAATCACCCCGTGGTATTTTCTTGAGTTAGTCCAAATATGCCCTTGAATTGTTAAACAAATTTGGAATGCAAAACTGTGACACCTATGCCACACCAATGGCTCATACCAAGAAGCTAGATGCTGATTTACATGGGAAATTGGTGGACCCTACCAAATACCGTAGTATTATTGGGTCTCTCATGTATCTAACAGCCAGCAGGCCTGACATTGTATTTGCAGTATATCTTTGCTCCCGTTATCAGTCGAGACCAACTGAAACCCACCTCTCTGAGGCTAAAAGAATCCTCCGATACATCAAGGGAACCATTAATTTGAGGATCTGGTATCCGAAGGATTCTGGTTTTGAACTAATCGCTTTTTCAGACGCTGACCACGCAGGATGCTTAGATTCACGGAAAAGTACTTCAGGAGCATTACAATTTCTTGGTGATAAATTGGTGTCATGGCAATCGAAGAAGCAGGATTGTACATCGCTGTCATCAACCGAAGCAGAACATGTAGCCATGTCGGCGTGTTGTGCTCAAGTCATTTGGATGAGAACACAACTCAAAGACTATGGTTACATATTTGACAGAATCCCGATGTACTGCGACAATCGGAGTGCTATTGCGATCTCGTGCAACTCAGTTCAACACTCAAAATCAAAGCACATCGATCTTCGATATCATTTCATCAAGGACCACGTGGAACAGGGTACAGTTGAATTATACTTCGTGGGTACAGAATACCAATTGGCAGATCTACTCACCAAAGCCTTAGCTCCTGCTAGGTTTAATGAGTTGGTCCACCGGATTGGTATGCGGTGTTTGACTCAAGAGGAATTGGATGAACTCTTAAAACAGTCTTAAAAACCAGTCAAACACCAAAATCTATTTTGTAAATATTTTTTTCAAAAACAAAATACAAAAATATAAAATCAGATAAAACAACAAAAACATTCTTCTATCTATTTTTCTTCAAACATTGCAAGTACATCTCTTTCGTCAACACTCAAATCTTTCAAAATTCAGTATTTTTTTGATCAAGTGTTGAGGGGGAGAAAATAAATACTTAACTACAACAACAACAACAACAACATACCCAATCCCGCCTAAGCGAGGTATGGGGGAGGTAAAATGTAGACAGATCCTACCCCCACCCCAAGGAAAAACCCTGAAGTAGGGAGACTGCTTCCAACGAGACCTCCGGCAAGTGTGTGCGAGTGAGAAAAGGAAGGAAAGAGAGCAGAAGACAGTAAGCATCAAGCACATGCAGAAACGAAAACAGGCAAGAACAAGGCAAAAATCATTGTACTTGCATGTTACCTTATCCCGGTTGATTCTTTAATAATGGTGGTCACATTTCTAGTTTACTGACACTTCTCGGACTAAAATTCATAACCTTTCATTATTTTCTTAAGCCGAGGGGGAGTGTCGTCAAGTTTCTTTCTTAAAATCTTTCGTTTGGTAACCAAAATGGAAGTTAAAGGCTTTGGATGAAAATGGAAAAGGTGGAGGGACTAAAACTGTCAAAATCTGAAACTTATTTCTAATAAAACATCCCACCTAACTTTAATACTTCACATTTATTACCCACACCAAACTAATCCTACGCCTATAATTTGATCTTTAAATCCGTGTTTTGGATCAACAATCTGTAAGTGTTTTTGTGTTCTTAACAAGATTACAAACAATGGTTTTGAAAAATAACGGTTAGATCTTAAACTAGGGACGATTTTGTGTTCTACGTGTATGCGTATGAACACATAATCTTGTTTATGTGTTTGTGGTTAAAAAGATTGTGTCAAAACGTTTCTAAAACATCAATGATACCGTTTTTATCCTCAAAACTTACCCAGAAACACGAATTGATTGTTTTTTAGGAATTAGGGTTTATGCGTAAATTGGGTGTTTTCTTGTGTGAACGTTTCTGGACAATTAGTTGCTTATAATATGTTGTTTATGTGATGAATTGACTATATCCATGCTTAGAACTTGCCCAGAAACATCAAAAGTGAAAGAATTGAAATTTAGGGTTCTAGTTCATACGAATTGGGTATTCTTGATTCATGTTGTGTTTCATGTTAAAACTTGGATAAACATACTTATTTGGCTTCTAAGACTTCCCAGAAATTGTTTGGTGCAATTTCCATGCCTAGATTTCTTACGCGTAATTCTTGAAACTAGGGTTTAAGTTCTACGCATAAGGTTTTTTACGCGTAAACTGTTTGACAAGTATTCATGCCATGATCTGTTATAGAATGAATGTATGTGCTAAAATTGATGATATGATGATTTTATTTCAGGTTTGCAACACGTAAAAATCAGAATCAAGGTTGTTAGACATCTACGCATAAGGATCACCTTACGCATAGCATGTTATGCGTAAGAGAAATCTTACGCGTAGCGTTTACGCGTAAGGTTCTACATATGGGACTACGCGTATCCTGTGAATGATATGCGTAAACAGTGACCTCTGCGCATAAGGTCTACTCTTACGAGTAAGCCTTACGCGTAAGGTTTTATATGCGCTTACGCGTAAGCTCTACGCATAAGGTCCCCTTTTTCCTACGCGTAATATTTCTTACGCGTAAGACAAGGTCCTACGCATAAGCTTGCGCCTTTATGTGTATAACTCCTGTTTACGCATAAGCTACCATTTCTACGCCTAAGCCCTGATTAAACCTTCATCATGAATTGTTACGCGTGCAAACTTGTAAATAAATAAATCATAACGTCACGAAACCAATAATGTCACTAATATGATTAAACGTTTGATATGTTGTGAAAATAAGTGATAACATAAACTTTAAAACTTAAAGTTAACTAACTCACGAAACTTATCACGACGTCATTGGACTATTGGACACACAAGTGACTTTGGACTCGTAACAATCATTAACATATCACATTCAATAATTAGACAATAAAACCATCTGTTGACTAACATAATGTCTTTCGATATGTTGGTTCTTTTGGCTAAATATATTTCAGATCACGACATGGACGCTCAAATGAATGTGGATGCACCAAATGTTCTCACCATTGCTGATATTTTCCCAAATGGTTATCCGATGAAGATTGTGAAGAACAACCTTCGTGTTGACTTTGAAACTCTCACTTGCTCAGAGTCTTCTTGCTTAATTGTTGTGGACATTCTCAAGAATCATCCTTATCAGAATATGCTCTCCAATTCTGCTACAGTGCCTGAGATCTACATTCAACAGTTCTGGACTACAATGCAAAAGATCAAAGGACAAAACATTGTGACGGTGACGCTCAATGACAAACAAGTCATCATCACACCTGCAGATTTCAGAGCTGTCCTCCTCATTCCTGACATCATACCAACTGAATACTCTGCTGCACCAACTGAAGAGACTGTTCTGCAATTTTTGATTGATATTGGGTATGACGAAGCTTCAGGAGTTATCACTAAGCATTCACACGTGGATCTCAAGAATATTCCTCAGCCTTGGAGAACCCTTTACGTCATCATCACAAAATCTGTTTCTGGTCGTGACAGTGGCTATGAGCATCCCAAGCTCATGGAACTGCAAATCTTTTGGGCTTTGGTCAACATGAAGCACATCGAAGTCGAAGCTCTGATATGGGACGACATGATGACATTCCTCAAAAAGCTTGGCTCAAAGATCCCTTATATCAGATATACAAAACTGTTGATCCAAAGAGCGCTTGGGTATAACCCTGATATCCCCATAAGAATCAATGACCCCGATAATCACGACATGTTGTCTGAACCCACTCTAACAGTCAGATTTAAGGAGTCGACAACAAAGAAACAAGGTGTTGTGTTGCCGGATCACCTTCTCTCAGATGAACTCAAACAACTATACTCCTATAAAAGGTATTTGGTAGCTGTGGAAGAGAACAAAGTTGGTTTTCTCGATGAAAAATCTTCTGGTACACCTACCAGGAAAACCAGAAGAGGAAGTACAGGAAGTGTTGCAAGCACTGAGAGTCAACGGAAGTTCCCTAAGAGGAAACCTGGACTCAAACGGAAAGTTCCTTCTAAGGAAGCTGTTCCTATTCCCGTACCTAAGCCTGAACCGCCAAGAAAGCTAGTGGACGAAAGCTCTGAAGATACAGAATCATACGAAGAGATCTTCTACTCTGAAACTGCTACCGATATTACTCCTTCATTAGTCAAACCTCCTAGTCCACCAGCAGATAAAGAAAAAGGAAAAACTCCAGTGATTGAACATGATAAGGAGAGCTCAGAAGAAGAACCCATAGATGAGCAAAAGGAATATCAAAGGAAGTTGAAGGAACTCAGACATAAACATCTTGCCGATGCATTCGTAAAAGATCAAACTCGTGGCCCTGGAGGTTCAAGTGGTGGCACTCAAGCCACACCAGTTCCTGATGCGGTTAATCAACCCGATAAGGGAACTGGTACTACCATCACCCACGAACAACAACAACGGCAGATTGAGGATTCTATCAACTTTGATATTGAGGAACCAGAAACTGAAAAGACTGAGAAAACTCTTGCTGATGATAAGACTAAGTCTGGAAATGAAGAAGAAACCGCTTATGATCACTTTCTTCTAGACAGTCCCGCTCGTTCTAAGGAGGAAACCTCTGAACCACCTAAGGACCCCGAGTCTCCTCACGTCTCATCATCATCAGATTCGTCTTTTCATTCTTCACCACCACCATCCAAAAGATCAACCAGATCCAAATCCAGATCAGTGAAGAAGCCTAATGCCTCTTGGACCTATCATGCCAAGAATCGAATCGTTAAAGCTGTCAAACAGGTCAGAAAGAAAGACGTGCTTTACAAGAAGCTGAACTTTCTCGCTGACCAGGTTCAGTACCTTCATGACGAGAATGACAAGATGCAAGTTGAAAGGGAATACGTCCAGAAGCTCATGAAAGATGACCTTCAAGGGAAAATGAATGAAATGATCAAAGGTTACACTCACAAGTATCCGAATCTATTACATCTGGCCAAGCAGGCTATGAAATCAACACCAATGCATGTAAACATCAATCCAGTTGATCCCATAATCTTCTCAGATGCTGAATTGGTCAACCGATTGGTAGCTCAAATGTCGAAACGCTCTGCAACATTTGCCTCCTACGAAGGTAAATTGTTTGAAGCATTGCTGGAATACCAACTCAAGTCAGCATGCAGAGAAGAAGCTGAAAGGCCAAAATGTCCAAGAGACGATGAAGATAAAGATAAGGATAAGCATAACGAGCCTAAACGCCCGAAGAAGTCTGGTGAATCATCCTCGATGCAACCTCCACCCCAAAGGACTCCAGCTCAACAAAGATCTCCTCCTCGCTCTTCTACTGACAAACCTCAGGATTCTGAGTTACCACCCCAGACTCAGAAAATCGGTGATCACTTTGAGTATACGGGTGGTGACGATGAGGAATACCATGAGCCCCAACAACAACCCACCTTTCCCGACAAAGTTAAGAAACCAGAATCCTCATCCAAGCCTAAGAAAAAGAAGAAGAAGGCGCCTAAGGCTGACGTTGTATCATGGCTAGATGAAGATGACACCGATGAATACGACTGGTTTTCTACACTTGTTAACTCTACTCCCTACCCACCTGAAGGTCAAGATCTGGAAGACGGTAATACATTGGAGCATGCAAAGATACTGCAAGAAAAATTCCGAGTGAAGAAGATGTCGAAATCAGAGTTGAAACGAATCAAGAATGAAGCTTTTCAACTGCTAAAAGACAGCTCGGAAAGTGCCATCGAGGTTGAGTATCACCTTGAAAACATAGCACGAGCCATGTCTAACAACATTGATTGGCTCAACCCTGAAGCAAACATTGACTTTTCCAGAAGAGACAATGCTCCTTACTACACCGACTGGTCTAAACCTCTACCAACGATTGGCCAACCAGATCAGCCTAAGATTTCATTTCGCTAATTCTTCAACAAAGATTTGGAATTCCTTCTACACGGTGGCGATGGTTCAAGGAAATACGCTACATCACTTACGATTCCGTTCCCGGCAGCCATATACTCAAACTGCATAGCCATCAAAGAAAAGGCTACTCACTTGTTTTCTAACAGGGTGGAACAGTATGACGTCGATGCAATGTACGGGATTCATCATTGGCCAGAACGCCGACGAATCTACTACAAGAGCTGCCAGGTTCGAAAGTCTCAACATGCAGTGTATAGTACTAAAGGGATCGTTGCTATTAAGCATGTTGATCTCTCGTCTAAATGGGACTACACTTTCCTAAAGACTATCGTGGTCAAAAGACAAGACGAAAGGGATTATGCTTTCTGTGAAGCGGACTTTGAGAATTTGTGTCTCAATGACATTAAAGATCTGTTTCTTGCAAAAGTACAGGGACGCATGAGACAATTCTCGACTGAAGTTCAACGTGAATACATCAAGTCCTTGCTTATCTTCATCAGAAGCATAGTGATCAAGGAACGTGTAGAAGATTTACAACTCGCTGTTGAATCCTATCAGACCCGTGTCAACTTTACCAGACCTCAGCTAGAACTTCCCGATATCAACCAGCTTCCACCATACACCCCCGTCAGCAAACCATTCGGTGTAATTTACCGTAGTGAACTACAACGAAACTGCTTGATGGCATGTCGAGATCTTCACAAGTTTGGGGATCACACATTGAAGAAGGTTAGGGATGGCTTGGCTTATCGGTTGAAGGCGATATATGAAGGCATTGGGTCTCAAAAGCGATGGAATTCTCAGGAAAGAAGGGATGTGAAGAGGATCATCACCATGATTGATGAAAGGTTGTATCGAAGGGACCAGTTCAGAACATTAGAGAGCTTTGTAGGTGGCCGTCCCAGGATTACTCTCACCGGCTATCAACGACCTGTTCGCATTCCTGGCAACATTACTGGACTACCTGGTACCCCTTAAACTGCTTCTATTTCATATATATTTGGATGTGTGATTTATAATGACTATGGCTTGTGCACACATAACAGTGTACAACCCGTTCTTGTAATGAAAGGACTGTCACACCCCCAAATTACTTGTTTTGCAGCGGAATGGAATTCCTGGGGGATGACGATCATAGCATCAAAGTTACAGTTATATCGAACGACCTAAAGTGTCGTTTTGAAAATATCGTTTGATTCAGTAAAATAATCAGAGTTTACAAAACATAAGTCCCAATAGATTTCCAATATACCAAAATGAGTTTGTTACAATCAAACGATAGTTAAGTGCATAAAATATATATAAGACGCGTCGACACCGCGACTCTATGATAAGTCCACATGCATGCCATGAAGTGAATGCCTTAGATACCTGAGATAAAACATGCTAAAAGTGTCAACACAATGGTTGAGTGAGTTCATAGAGTTTGGTTAACAAGTAAAGCTTTTAAAGAGCGATCATGCAACAAAGGCAAAGTTTTTGGTCATATAGAATAGTCCACAAAAGCAAAGGCATTGTAAATCCACTCAGTTCCAAGTTCCGCCCATACAAAACTTGCAACCTGTGTGTTCACAACCCACTGCCAAAATATGTCTAGTTTATGTTCATGCGCACGTTGTCAAATGAGGTCACAAAGCAAAGGCATTGTAAATCCACTCAGTTCCAAGTTCCGCCCATACAAAACTTGCAACCTGTGTGTTCACAACCCATTGCACATAATATAACGTATCAAGTAGTCAAGTATAAGTGGTCATAATAGTTCACAATATAGTACCATGTATATAATAATTCAGGGATGCTCCGAACATGGGAGACTTTGCACTGCTCCAACAAGGGAGACTTTGCACTGCTCCAACAAAGGAGACTTTGTAATGATGCTTCTGATGAAACCAAGTTATGTTGGGTGCCACTACCCAAAGTTATGTTGGGTGCCCCTTCCCAAAAATATACTGGGTGCCTCTTCCCAAAGATATACTGGGTGCCTCTTCTCAAAGATATACTGGGTGCCTCTTCCCAAAGATATACTGGGTGCCTCTTCCCAAAGATATACTGGGTGCCTCTTCCCAAAAATATACTCCGAACATAGGAGACTTTATAGTGATGCTACGAACATAGGAGACTTTATAGTGATGCTCCGAACATAGGAGACTTTATAGTGATGCTCCGAACATAGGAGACTTTATAGTGATGCTCCGAACATAGGAGACTTTAGGTCAAGGTCATAACACGTACGGTTCAATAAGTTCAAACAAGTCATAAGTTTGTATTTAAGTTCAAGAGTTTCGTTCAAAAGTTCGTAATTAAGTTCAAAGATTTAAGTCGAGTTCAAAAGTTCAGAACAGTCAAAGAGCTCGAATAATATCAAAAGGTTCAAGATAGTCGAAGCGTTCAAAATCATGTCAAACAAGTTTAAAATATATCAAAAGGGTCCTTTACAAGTTAAAAGAGTTTAACTATATGTCAAAAAGTTCATATCAAGTCCAAAGTGCTCACTTATATCTTAAAAGGGGTCCGGATCAATTTAAAAGAGCTCAAATATACGTGTCAAAGGGTTCAAAATCAAGGAAAGTGTTTCAACTAATAGCGTTCATAACATAGTGATCAATTTAGTTCGGGCACAATCTACTTACTAGCATAAGTAGTGAAACAAAAGGGTAACAAGTTCACGATAGTTCAAACAATATAGTTTAAGTTCATATAAGTGTAAAGTAAAAGCAAGTAGTTGAGCATGTATCTCCCCCGAAGAGTTTATAAAACAATTAAACGAGTAAAAGTGGGGCTACGAACTCACCTGATGCAATGATTATGGTGACAAAAGTAGATATACTGAAATGAGGTGCGATCTCTATCCGCAACCTAATATGAATGATATGCTCTAATATAAGTCATGAAACAATGTCGTGCATGCAAACTCATATGATATCCATACCACTTGTACATTTTGGAAAAATAAAGTTTATCGTCGAAATATATGTTTATGACATATTGCCAAGTTACCAAGTACTTTACAAGTACTTACGTCGAAATGATATCCTACGATAATCATTTAGTGATTTATTATGAAAATATAACTTTTCGTCGTAAAATAATGTCGTTGAAATTTTCATGAAAGTGACTAAACGGCCTCGAAAAGCTAGTCGTAAAATGGTGCACGTCGAGCATTAGGAAATAAACTCAACGGTTTTGGGAAGCTTGTATCATTATCTCAAAGTTTTAGTATTTAAGTTTTTTTTATCCTAGAGGTCTCGATCATGGAGAAAAATATAGGTTAAGTAGGGTACTTGTATCCAAAATAAATGTTCTCCAAATGGTTTGTTCTCCAAAATATGTTCTCCAAAATATTTGTTTAAGGGTGGTTTTCGGCAAAGTTTAAGTGACTATATGTTATTCGTTACAACTCCGCTCAACAAACGGTTTAACATTTTGGAAAATATGCTAGGCGAACTTACTTTTACTAGAAGACATCACGTTATAAAAAGTTCTACATCATTGTTAAAAACGTCCGCCAACATGGTCCTTTAGTTGCCGTAGTATGTTTTTAATAGAGAATATATTAATTTTGCTAATAGAATAAAGTTACGGCAACTTGGTTTATCGCGTGTAATTTACTCGTTACAAGTCCGTTTTCTACGTTTTATATGTCCTTAGATTCATATCAAAGTATACTAATATATTTTTGATAAGTCGACACAATTAATAACGCTTAAGTCTCATTTTTGACTCGTAAAGGGTGACATTTTCATGCTGAAATTTCTGGAATTATTAGTTTTCGTCGTCAAACTTGAAAAATTCATATCTTCTTCGTTATAGCTCCGTTTTAATCCGTTCAAGCGGCCACGTTTTCGTTTTAAAGTGTATTTTCTAAATATCTAGCCCAAAATATTATACCCACTGTCGGATTTTCCCAGAATTAAAAATATGGACAGACCCTATTTAAAACGTGTCGAAATGAGTTTTTCTCGCGCCAAACCTATTCTAACCCATTCAAAACAACTCCGAAGCTATTCTAATCCTACCATACACCTTCTTAGGGTGTCATGGGTTCCTAGACATCATCAAAAATAATATATAACAAGGAGTAATTATAGGATGACTTAGATATATATAACCCTTAAAAATCAATGAAAAAGTGGTACAACATCATATGACTTGCATGTTTTTGCTCAAATATGATGAAATGAATATGAAATGAATATGAAAGATGAAAAAAAAAATGGACATGAGATGCTTACTAGAATACTTGATGAGGTTTATGAGAACAAAGGATTTTCCTAATCACCCTAGGTTTTTATTTCAAAACCTATACAAAGAGTGATACTAGTGTGTAATAATCTTGTTTAGAAAATTTTATGATGATCCTCCTATGATCCTTGTGGCTGCCGGTTTTGGAGAGGAGAGAAAGAGGAAGACTTTGCTTTACACCTTTAAGATATTTGATCTATGTGTTGGTATAAAGTATAATATGATATACATGTATAAGATATTTGATGCAATTTAAAGTGAGTCATCCCCCCTTGTGTCGACAAGGGGGTTTTTGGATGAGAAATATATATATATATATATATATATATATATATATATATATATATATATTTATATAATGTATAATGAAGTATATTGTATAGTTAATTGAAGACATGTAGTAACTTGGATACACATTTGAGTATTTAGGGTAGCGTTAGATAAAAATAACTTTTAACGGGTCAAGATAAAATATATTGAGGTCATAAAAATTATAAAAATACATTTCTTGAAAGATTTGAGTGAAATAATAATTATCGTGTAATATTCAAGAAAACCGTCGTAATTATATATATGTAACAATTTGTATACAAAATAAATTGAAAACATCGGGTAAACTCATAATATTATTTTATAAACTTAATATAAATATAGAAATATATTGGGATAATTTTTGGAAGTAACGGATCAATTGTTCAAAATAATTAATTACGCGATAACGTTTATTTAATATGAAATTATACGTTTAATGAAAAATGCAAAATCATGCATGAACTAATATGATGAATATTGAGTTTGAGAAATGACCGAAAATTGAGAATTGTGACAAGGACCCTGTGGTACGCGTCAGTGCCACAATCCTTATAAAAGGAGCGAAAGCTTCTTACTTTTGAGTAAAACTTATCAAACCTTTCATTTTTCAAAGGTTTTGCTCAAAAGAACAAGTACTTCCCCTTATTATTTTCAAAACCTCAACCGTTAATATCACTTGTTGAGGGGGAGTATTTGATTTAAAACTTTGTTCATAAATTGTTCACAGTGGTCATCTTCTCATAAAACTCAAAATGGTCATATTTATTCTCAACATTTCTTCAAAAATAACATTTATATGCCATTTTTGAGGGGGAGAAAATTATGTGATAAGAAATATGTTGCGAAACTGCAAATGAATCTTTGTGCTACAGACTTAACCAACGAATTGGCGAGATCTTAAACGTTAGTAACTCGAAAAGACTTGTCCGGGACGGGTAATAATTTCAGGCTAGTTCGCTAGTAATGTAAACGTGTCTCGCAAAGGACTTGTCCAAGTAGAATGTACCATTCGAGAAACTCTTGATAGACATGAACTTTGACGGGTTTGACAACCTTTCGAGGATTGTTCACACCTTCAAGGTAGTTATTAGAGCTAGTTGTCACCTGAAAGCTGACAATGCAACTCTTTAACTATTCAACGTAACCGTGTCTCGCGGGAGATTGTCTATCTTGAGTCGATCAATTCGAATAGTGCGAGCTCTTCCCTCACTGTGCAGATTTCCGTAAAAACTCTTAAGCACATGTGGAGGGGGAGTATTTCTGAAAATATAAAACTCTTGAAGTGTTCAAACATGTTTTTCATTCACAAACACTTTGAGAGATTTTCATGAAAATGGTTTTATGGCAATGGAGTTATAAGGTGATTAAGGTTAGGAATAACAGTCCTATGATCCGCCAGAGCCGGAGGGATCTACCCAAGGATACTTCCAATAGTTAGAATTAGAAGTCCTTAGGAATGATCATAAAAAGGAGAAAATGAGAATCGGAGAAAGAAGGAGTTGAAGAATTAAAAAGAAATGCAAAGAAAAGGGTGTAAAGAAATAGCCCTCCAGATTATTCAACTTAGGGCAGACACCGGGTTCAATTCATATGCTACTGGTTGTCACTAGATGACGCCGGTATTGAAGATTAAAAGTCGTCATGGACCCAGTGACGCATGAACTAAACCTTCTTAGCCACTCAAGCTTCTCTCAACAGAAGCTTGTTTCATTCTCACAGGGAACCCTACGTAAACTATCGACTTTCTCTTAGAGATTGCTGGTATTGAAGAAGGAGACCCTCTCCCTAGTCTCCACTCAGGAAAAACCAAAACGCACTATTGAGTCTAGAGCCACGAGATTCATCAAAAGATCTCTTAGGTACACTTGACATTTCATCACTTGTTGTTCAACAATAAGAACATCAGTGGTACGTTATCGAGTCCTTCACAGATCTTAGCAATCTGTCAAGAACATTTATGAGAGGTTCACAACTGTGATCCTCAGTGATTGAATGGAAACTCCTGCCAGGGTCAACATCAAACAGCCCTGACAGCAGGTCACTTCGGTAACTCCCCGTGGATTACTCTTAGTGTGTCTCAAACGGTCTACAGTCGTGAGGTGATGCTTCGGTGTACCTCAGCGACTCATCTGAACTGTAGGTGTACTTCGATACATCGCGTTATCTCAGTTGTGGGACTCCAGTTCAGGAACGGCCTTTGTGAGAATTAGAGTTGTGTTTTCACACTATGCTGTTAACACTCTCGAAGTTCAAACTTGTAAGTACCGGAATCCGCTTATTACTAACCTTTCTTATGTTTACTTCTTATGGAAGCTCTGGAGCGGACTGATCGTGCAGATTCTTCACATGCTCATACCAACAACATAACTTATGGAAGTTCTCTCATAATCAAAGGCAACACAAAGTCAGAATGATTCTTCATCAACAAAGAATCTACAAAGTTTAAAGACTTAAAGAACTTCATCAGTACTGAAATCCAACGTCAAAGAGCATGTGAGCATGTTGAAGAATGACGTGGAGACACTGGAGCAGCAAAGCAGACCTGAGGCAGACTTGATGTAGACAACAACAACATACTATCACTACCCTCACAATGAACAATGATCAAAGAACAAAGATAAAGATGACGTCAAAACAGAACTGTTTAAAGAAAACAATTTCTCTACACTGGGGAGATTGTTCAAATCAAGGCAATTCTTCTCACAAGAAAGAAGAATGTCAGAAGACGTCAAAGCTACTATTACATCTGCACCTTCACCGTTTACATTCATTCATCACCAACACTTAGGGGGAGATTGTTGGAATCACTCCTAAACCTAATTAAAGTGTTAGTGATTCATATGTAATAGTTAGCTTAATTATGGCCTTTATGTTAGTTATTAGCTTAGGCTTATGTAGAAGGCCCATAAGCCTAGGCCCAAGTCCACTAAGGAAATGAAGGGACTAGGAGTGTTGCCCTAGCTCCTTCTCCTATAAATACTATGTAATAACCCTCAGTTGAGGGTTGGTTGTTCAATTTACTCTTTTATTCCTACGCCTAACTCTTCTTTACATTTATACGTGTGTGTTTGAGTGAGTTGTTCATCCGATCTTCTCTCTATCTCTTTCTATTGTGCTTGTGTTGTAAACTTAGTGACCTAACACTTAGATACATTAAATAGAAGTATAAAGATTATAATTGTCATACTTAGTTTCATTGATATGAAATTTTGACAATGAATATCAAAACTCTTTGTTTTGGAATTACTTTTGCGAGGACGACAAGTAATGCAAAGGAGTTTTTATGAATTCAAATAATATTTGAATATGTACAAACTGCAAGAATTCATGAATGGATATACGCATGCATCTAGGAGATGATTCTTATGTTTAATATTAAATCCATGTTTTATTTAATAATTAAAATAAGATAGCTCATAAGTATTCCTGAAATCTAGTGGGAGTATTATTTTTATTTTCTTAAATCTTATATGTTGTATGGGCAACTACATTCCACCAAAATTAAGTTTTAGTTGGGAATGAAACTTCGTTTGTAAGATTTAGAAATAAGACATACAACCTTGGAATATATGTTTATTGTTATAAATATATGCGGTAAATAAATAAGTCTAATAGAATATGATGAATACATATCTTTGACGAGATAGAATATGAATGAGATCTTAAAGTCTAACTTGAAGATTCATTTTGTACATCATGTTGTGTATAAGGTTGTTGTATCATGCTTGATTACAAGATGATTTGACAACATTGTAATATTTATGTTTGGATTTAGAATTGCATTCCTCGGCCTAGAGTTGCTCCCAGATTCTATACAACAATTGTTATGTAATTGTTATAGTCAACAAATTTGAAGTTTGAATGGCACCAAACAAATAATATTCAAAGTTTACGGATGTTTAAAGAGCATATTGTTGTACACAATGATGCTGGTATAATTGAGATGACACTCAATTCTAGTCATGGTATCCTAGATAATGACCATGTTGACTAGTTATGCTCAACTAAGAGCATAGATGCATTATATATTAAAGAATAAAAAATACTTTAAACTTTAAAGGTTTTGAAAGATGATTGTCATAAAAGGTGGTTTAGGTTGTCACGCATCTTATGGAATGATATGACAATATCAAGATATGTGTAGACACATACAAGAAATTCACTTATTGAATTCTTGAAATAAGTATTCTCAAAATTTCTATAGATCAAAGTTAGTTGAAATTATGCCTTGTCAACAAGTATGATTATCATGACTTGAGGCAAAAATTCATTAACTAAGTATTATCATGCATTGATCTATTTAGTATTTGGATAAAGGATGTTAAACAATTATTATTTATAATGAATAAAGTACTTTATACGTTTAATTTCATTTATAATATTGTGTCCTATATTTGCATGTTTAATCCATGAATAACTTAAGTTATTCTAAATAGTCCATTGTCGATCAATAACATGGGAATGATATTGAATTAAGACAAATCTGAGTATTAGTTAGAATATACTTGAAAGTATATTGATGCGTAGCATGACTAATTTTCGGATGATATTCAATGGATTGAGTATAGGACTTATCCCAACCACATGATGGTACTTTATGGATCTTAGTCATTAAGTACATCATGAATATTTATCCTCTGACTTGAGATACCAGAGAAATGTCATGGATGTAGTGCATTTCTGTGAGGCAATCTAACGCTATACGTAACTGGTAGTTATAAGGGTTGTTTTCAGAAGTGTTGCGAAATTTATGAATTCTGCTCGTAGTCAAAACGGGATTTGTTTCCTTCAAATTTATTTTGAAGTATAATACTGTTGGACCCCTCGTAGGGTTGTCAAGATGTTTGCATGGCCATGCCCAAGGTCTTCTGGAATATGTTCAGAAGAATTGGTAATCTTGATCAATCATATAAAGCGAGAAACAGAATAGTTAATCAAGAAATGAGCGAGATCCATATTCTTATTAACATGGTATTAGAAACAAAAGGATAAGTATGATGATGAATCATCAAAAGGTTTTTCCAGGAAACCATACTCGAGTTGTTCTGGGGTCATTGGCGTGTTGCTAGATGCTAACCAATGTCATTACGCATACTAAGATATCTCCAAGTGGGAGCTGTTGGTTTATGGATATATTTAATATGTGTATGACCGGATTCGAACTCGAGACCACGGGATTGCACACTTTACGTATGAGACTCAATGTTTAAATAATTAATATAAAACATTTTTTTTAATTATTAAATTCACAATAAACGACTAAACGAGCGATAAGCACTTATTGAAAGTGACTATTGGTCGTTAAATGTCAACGGGATATGAAGAAAAGTAAACAAGCCAAAAGACGGTTTTAGGAACCCTCTTTTGGGCTTGTTTTTGGCCGAAACTATGGAATCCCACATCGGAAACCATAGTAATCTTGACATCTACCATAAGGCTATAAATACATCCTCATGTATTCATCCTTTGGTACACTTGATTTCATTATAAGGCCAAACTTCTTCTTTTCTTCCCTCTTGTTCCTGGTCGACGAGTGAATCCCCATTGTAAGGGATTTACGAGTGACCTTGAGCATAACAAAGGTGTTTGGTTATTCTATTGTGATCAAGAACTAGCATTCGTATCGAATCGCTAATAGTACGTGTGTACAAAAACGTGGTGTAACACACTATTGTTACATCAATTGGTTTGAATTGAAAAACGGTAAGGGTCAATTCGTTAAACCACATAAACCCTAATTAGGGTTCTTGAATTGAAGAGATCTACCAATTGCAAGAGGTACGTTACGCATCTTTCAGTTAATTAAATATTGTTATGATTCTAAGTCTTCCACTGTGTACTCTGTGGTGTCTATATGATTCTATTTGTTTTCATATATCTTAAACTCAACAACTTTTTCCTAAGGAGGTAATTTCTACAGAGAAATTTGTTGTAACTGAGTTGAAAGCAAGATGTGCCACGTGATGAGCAACACGATTGTATGTATGAGGTATCCAAGAGAAATGAAAATTCATATGGAGTGCCCAAGCTTTAATGTCACCAATAATAGCAACAACAAACCATGGAGGATCACATTCTGTTGAAGCAAGAGATATAGCAAGCTGTGAATCAGACTCTATAATAGCGTCATACCATCCTTTTGTCATTGCAATATTACAGGCTCTGCGTAGAGCTATAAGTTCGGTGGTAATGCTGAAGAAGCGTGCCATCTTTCTCCAAGACATAAAAGCAGGGACCCTTCATTATTTCGAGCAACAACACCAACAAATCATTGGCTCAGTTTAAACGCTCCATCACAATTAAGCTTCACTGCATTTAAAGTTGGGGGACCCACTTTGGTGAATTCTCTTGAGAGGAGTCGTTTCGAGCTGACGAATTAGAATCTGTTGTACGAAAGACTTTTGTCCGCTTCATGTATCATAACATTAGTGGCCGAAATTATTTGAGTAGGGCAAGGCTGAATGTGTTCGAATATAAACTTGTTCCTGGATTTCCAAATGTTCCATGAGATAATGGCAATCGACCCGAGTAACCCCTTAGATTGTAACTTTGAATTAGTGTTGTTTAAAATATCAGAAATACGAGTAGTGATAGTACCCGAATAAGCCTTAACCCGGAGCCCATAGTTTGATCCAAACCACACTGGTTGTGTCCAAAGGTATACCAAAAATTATGCCCTATTTCACGTTAATGTTGAAATAAAGTTGCAACTCAAAGTTAACGGAATTTCATAGTAATAACGCTAGAACAAGTTCGAGTCATACAAATCATTTTCAAAAAAAAGAAAAGAAAAAAGAGATTTCGTCTTTTGAAGATTCTTTATGGTAATACTACCGAGATAGTCATGTGTAGAAGAATATACGACACTTCCAAGAACTAGTTGATAAGAAATCGAACTTGTTTTTTTAAAATGTCTCAATCCCTAATGAATTTTTACTTTTGATATTCAAAATCTTTTTATTCTTTTTTATTTTTTATTATTATTATTTTATTTTATTAATATGTCTAGACAAATTTGGATTTATATAGAATTGGAAAGCAAACGAGCAACAAGCAACATACTGTTAGCCATTTTTAAATTGCAAAATTAATTCTTTTGGATTGCAAAACTCCAATTTACAGGTCATACAATAGTTTGAATGTAAATAAAGCATTAAAAAATAAAATGGGTGATTCAAAATAGAAGTTAACCACATGGTATGCAAAAACATAAATGTCTTGCATTAAAATAGAAATTTGGAAACAATGTCAAAATTCGATGCTTATAAAAGCTACCACAAATACATGGACATGTGATACAATGTGAAGATTAGGTTGGAGAACATGAAAAAGTTAAAGTCCCGGTCTCAATCTAGCCATAAAACCATCACAACATTGCAAACTACTTTAATGTCTTGTACCACTTAGAATATTTATTACAGTACAAAATAAATTGCAAAACATGCAAAAAAGAAAAGAAAACGACATATGGCAAAATTTGTCTGTAAAACTTATTCGAAAATTGAAACTCATAACATATCTATATCTATACAACATATAAAAGTAAAATGGTCAACGTAAAAAAGTAAAAAAATCAATGTGAAATGTGAAAAAATTTATATTAGCTAAGAAAAAACTTAAAGCATTACAATAAATGAAACTTTATATAACGGAATGTTTTGAATCTCTAACAACACTTTAAATTGAAAACCGGATTGACCCGGGACGCTTCAAACCTGATGAGTTGACCCGGTTTAATTTGACCCATTTTTTCGACCCAACCGTCGGGTTGACCTGGTTTATATTGACCCGTTTTTCGACTGAAATAGTTCAACCGGTTGAACCACCCTGGTCGAACCGGATTTCAAAACATTATGTTTAATCCCCAAAAGTATGGATCTAGTGAGAAGAATAAGTTAAATGAGAATAATGAGAAATAATTGTAGCCACATATTTAAAATAAGAAAAAAAATGATAAGAAGATGCATCTATTTTTATGGATGCATCTAATATTTGTGGTTGTGATTTCTTCTCATTTTTCTCATCTTAAATATATTTCTCATTTGATCCCACATCTAATCCCCAAATCCTCAAACTTTTATTATTTTTAGTTTATAACATATATATTTTTTATCACTAAACTATTTGTCGTTATAAAATCCCGTTGCTATGCACGTGTACTCAGCTAGTTTAATGAATGTGTCAAGATGTCATATGGATGCAAAACGAACTCGAGCTTGACCTTTATAAACTTAAATGAACTGAGCTCGAGATTTGTCACACTCAACTTGACTCATTTTCCACCTCTTAGTTAGGTATGTTGTGAATAGCATTTATTTGCTCACAAAACAAAAAATGATAGAAAAAGAATTATAAGGTGAGAGAAAAAGAATATATTTGGAAAGTCAAGGTATTATTGTTCGAATTTGTTAATTCCAACTTGCGTAGTAATTTCGAGTACCACTAGTTGATGTACAATATTCGTTTTAAATATGAAAGTGAAAGACAAAGAAGAAAAAAAGTAAAGACAAGTTTTGTGTTTCAAGTTTAATAAAAAGATAGGTCATGTCACTTTTCTAATTATACTCGTACAATGTACAACATTCTATATAAAAAAGCCGTTGGAAAAAAAAATATTTACTCCGTTTTAAAATTATTATCAAAAGACAAAAATCACACAAGTTAATAAAAGTAAAATAATTATAATTTTCAATCACTCGAATAGAATATTCTTTCACTATTTTTTTTATTACTTCAAAAAAAAGTTAACAATTATTTTGAGACATCTAAAAAATATGAATTATAATTTTGAGACGAAATGATTAATTTCTATTTTTATCATATTTACAGTAAAATTTTTTGAGACAAATCCATCCTTAAATTTTCATTTGGTCAAGTCTAAATCTCTACGTAAAATAAGTGGAAAGATTAAAATAAATAGTGCGAAGTTTACAACATTTATATTCTAACACACATATATGATTTATGCTATGAGAAACACATATCACACATTTTGTAAGAGTGTTCGGTACGTATGGTGCTATAGGTGTGTTATAGATCCTTCGTGTCCTTTTTTCTCTTATAAAAAGGATGATTTGAAGTTAAAACAAGTAAAGATAACACTTCAAATAGTCAATTTTTTTAAGGCCTTCAATTTTACAAAAATCTTCAAAAACACTCATGCAAACAAAATGTATTAAGAGCTTAATTTGCTTAAGCGAGTAAATAATCACAGTCACACCAGTTTTCAACCATCATATCTAGCATCGCGATTTTGAAAGGCTCTGACTTTTTTAAAACGGGTATATAATCGAAAATTTTAATTCTTTTCTATTTCAGTCTTAACATTTCTATATATCCATGACCAAATCAAATCCCAACATCTTTAGAAGTTTGGTTTATCTTCCTTTTTTTCTAAATTTATTTATGCTTTCAAATTGTATTCTTTAATCACTCAATTAGCTTTTCATCAATCCAACCGATAAATATTCAAAATATAACAAAAGAACCAAAATGTCACACACATAAAATAAATTAGCTCAGTTCTCGATAGGAGATAATATGCAAAACTGATTTTTTTCTACTTAATCAAAGATTTTAAAATGAAAACTTTAAAATATAACGGCTCATTCTATAATTTCGCTTTAGGCCCCCGTAAAGGTAAAGCCGCTCCCCTCTTATAATATTCTTATAACACAAGACCAAAAAAATACCTCATCACAATATTTTTATGACACACACTCAAAAAACACACCCACTTAACTTTTTATTCATTCGACGTTCAAAAAGAAACAAAAAATCAGATAACACTCGTTGCGCTCATGACGCCGTGTCTAACTCGCATGGTGCTATAAAGATGACGCCATTATAAGCACCAATTTTGCCCTACAAAGGCTCCTATAACCCTCCACTTCAAGCACTCTAAGAAGGCAACAAGTTACTGTTTATGTTCGTATAAATAACGCTGCAACACTAAGTCGTTAACTACTAACTTTCTTTCTCTTATTCTTTTTAGTCTTTTTACATTTCACGACATTTATGATGTATCATATACGTCACAAGTTGTTAGCAACATGTACACTATCTACCTAAAAGTTGTTTGAAAAACCGTATTTTAATACTGTCATTTACTAAGTAAAATATACAAACACAACAACCAACCGTATACACATTTATTACTAATATTACAACTACAACAACAACAATATCAAATCCTGCATGAACGAGATATAAAAAAGGTAAAATATAAACAGATCATACCTTTACCATTCAGTAATTATTTAAAAATAAAAATTAATTTTGCTATATGCAAACTTTTACAACCAAACAAATAATTTTACTTTCAAACCGTTAAAAGTAAATAAAAAATCCACTCACTCAAACATTCTTTTGTACTTTTACCTAACCACATTAGTTACCCATAGGATTCTCAAACTATATATATAAAAACCAAATTTTAACCAAACTATAGTATTATTCATGTATTTCACATAATTTTTTTTTTTTTAAAAGTTCACCGGAATATTCACTTCCCAATTCCGGCAACCGGAATCCAAATTTTTCCCTTTATTATTTATTTAATAAAAAAATAAAAATTAATTACAAAACTACCCAATACCCTAATATTTATTTTTAGTATAATAAATTAAATATAATTAATTATTACACCGTATATTTATATATTTATTAGTAGTATTTCTAAAGGTTAAGTTTTATTTTTTATTTTTACACTTTTACAAAAGTTAAGCTTTCTTTCATTCATCATCATCATCATCATAATAGATCTAAATAATAATAAATCAACTCAAACCCATTAACAATTACTCTATCTTAATGCTTATTCAAGTAAGTAATTTACTTAATTTCAGCTTTGTTTTTACCTTTATAATGTTGTATTTTTTAGGGTTTTTTTTGCTGTAAAATTTGGGGGTTTTGTGATCTGTTGTTAGATCTTGAAATTGAGACTTGATTTGAGTTGGGTTTTGTGAATTAGGAATGGGTTTTTGGTTTTAGAGGCTGGTTTTGAGTTTAAGGTGGAATCTTGGCCAGTTTTGTTGAATTTAGGGGGATAAGTTAGGGTTTATGATGTTAAGATTGTGATTTGAGTTTGTGGGTGTGTTTTGTTTGTGATTAAGGTTAAGAAATGAGTGAGATTTTGTTTTGATGTTTTCGATTAGTTTGATGATGGTATTGAGAATGTGTGAACTACTGTTATTGTTTTGTTTGTTAATGTATCATGCATTTGATGTTTATCGAGTTTCGGATGTTTAGGTTGTTTCATGTTGACTATATGCATTGTGTTTTCGGGGTGTTTGGGGTTGCGTTTATAACGGGGTTATGAGCTTATTGCGTTTTGATGTAATAGAAAAGCAGTTCTGAGGATGTTCTGGTATTGCTTATTAATTTACATTTTGATAGCATCCTTTAGCTAATTTCAAATACCATCATAACATCTTCCCCGGATCATCAGTTACCAGATCAAGCGGATTTTTGAATGTCTATGTTGTTTCGTGTTTGACTATATGCATTGTGTTTTTTGGGGGTGTTTGGGGTTGAGTACTAAAACTGTTTATATACTTATTGTTTTGATACAATAGATAAGCAGTTGTTAGGATGTTTGGGATTGCTTATTAAAAATGTTTATCTGCTTATTGCGTTTTGATACAGTAGATAATAATTTTGAGGATGTTTAGGATTTCTTATCATAGTCATTTATTAGCTTATTGCATTTTTATACAATAGAATAAAAGATGATAATAAGTTGATACTGATTATTTGTAGGGTTGAACATCTGAGATGGATCCTAACACGATAGAAGAAGCTCTAAGAGCTAAAGAAAATGCAGAGAAGCTGTTTATAATGAAAGATTTCACGGGTGCGAAACAATTTGCTATACGGGCACAAATGTTATGTCCTCAACTCGATGGTATTGCACAAATGGCAGCTACATTTGAAATATTCGCATCTATAGGAACAAACTCAAACCACGAAGTTGATTTATATTCAGTTTTTGGGTTAGATCCATCTGCCGACAAATCAGTTATAAAAAAACGTTACAAGAAAATGGCTGTTCTTCTTCACCCTGACAAGAACAAAACTATTGGTGCTGACGAGGCGTTCAGGCTTGTCTCTGAAGCATGGGCGATTTTATCGGATAATGCTAAAAGAAACTCATACGATGCTAAAAGAAATAGACATGTTTCAGGTGGTATGGGCTCGGATAGTTCTCCGAGACTTGACACATTTTGGACTGTGTGTACTACGTGTAGGGTTCAATATGAATATTTACGAAAATATGTGAATAAAAGGCTTTCATGTAAGAATTGCCGTGGGGTTTTTGTTGCTATTGAAACGGGAGCAGCTCCTGTTACTTACGCCCCATGGTCATATACATCTGAAAATGGGTATGCTAACCAATCTTACAATACGGGTAATTATCCACCAACCACATCAGTATGTTTTACAAGCAATGGGGGGTCGACAGTTACTCATGCTACACAAGGGTATGATTATGCAGGAACCGTAGCTTTTCAGTGGAATACGCATCCTGGTTCTTCAACTGTGGATCCAAATAGTTTACCATCTAAATCTGTTAATTCCAGAAGAGCAAAAGCAAACGGGAGACACCAGGCGAGAGCACCCGGTGAACGACCGAGGATGGGTAGGCCTCCTAAGAAAAGAAAGATTGAAAATGGCGAAATGGGGTTAAGAAATGAACAAGATGCGGTATTAAATAATGTAAATGGAAATGTTGGGAATCATGTTTTTGCCCGACAGTACTCGATTCCTCCTGCTTTTGATGCAAGGAAGTTGTTGATTGATAAAGCTAGATCGGTAATTCGTGGGAAGTTAAAAGAAATGAAGTCAGCGCCTGCTTTGAAAACTGAGAAGATTGAAAAACCGCTAAAGAAAAGTGGTTCAATGGCAATAACGGTTCCTGATCCGGATTTCCATGATTTTGACACGGATCGGTCTGAAGAAGTGTTCAAGCCGAAACAAATATGGGCTATTTATGATGAAGAAGATGGGATGCCTCGTCTTTACTGTCTGGTCCGTGAGGTTCTTTCTGTTAAACCGTTTCAGCTTCATATCAATTACTTAAACTCAAAACCCGATTCTGAATTTGGTTTTAATAAATCATGCGGAAGTTTCAAAGTTGCACAAGCGAATTTTGTTGACCAAGTCAACATCTTTTCTCATCTTTTGGGACGAGAAAATGTGGGAAAGGGTGGGTGTGTTAATATATACCCAAAAAGAGGCGACATTTGGGCGGTTTACAAGAATTGGAGTAAAAAACCATCGAAAAAAGTTAGACACCAATTTGAAATGGTGGAAATTCTTGATGATTATAGTGAAAAACTTGGTGTTTGTGTTACACCTTTGGTGAAATTAGAAGGTTACAAGACTGTGTATCAAAGAAATCCTAACAAGAATGCGGTTAGGTTGATACCCAGAAAAGAGATGGTTCGGTTTTCACATCAAGTTCCATCTTGTTTGTTAAAAGGTCAAGGTTTGAACTTGCCAGACGGCTGTTGGGATCTTGATCCTGCTGCCACACCAGAACAGCTTCTGCAGGCAGACGCAGATGCAGATGAAGAGGAAAAGAAGATTGGAGTTACAGGCGTTGAAGGGCGTTTAAGTCATTTACTTTGACAAGTGTGTGAGATTGATAGTGTATAGATCAAAACACATAGTGATGAGGGCCAATTGGTGAGAAAAATTTAGTTAGTTGGAAGTAAAAGGGATCATAAGTGATCCTGGCGGCTGAAGGTCGAATTTGGTTTTAAGAAAGTTGTACTAATTACTTTGTTATGAATTAGTTTACCTTTGAGATGTACTAATTACTATTATATACCCCCTATGCATTGACGGGTTGTCCACTCGAGCATTCGTGTTGCATTAAGGAGTAAAAAACAGTCTTGTTTTATAGTCTCTTATCGATGTTGTTTACTTTTTTTCAAGTGACTGTAGCCGAGTTTCTGTAGTTTGACGCTTGAATCCATTGTTGGTTGTGCTCTCTAAAACCCACAATCAAGGATGGAGACTTCAAACTCCATTAGTCTTTATAAATTTTTGAGTTTTGATTAACGATTGAAGTTAAACTCGCGTTAAATACTACATAAATGATTTGTGGGTTCTGTTGTTATCATAGTATTTGGTTTTGTTTTGCGCCAAAGACGTGGTTAACTTGGATAGCTAGTGCTCATGGTGTCAAGTGTCAAATTAAACCTGAAGAATCATTCTTTCAGAGAGGTCCTGTAATCCCCACCTGTAATCAAGATGCTACCTCTTTCAGGTATTCTCGCATCGACATGTGGAGGATTACGAGATCTCATGAAAAATGGCTGTTCTCAAGTAAACATATAATACCATCAAAACTGTTTGTATACATATGCAGGTTTTCATATGACATATCATGATCTTTTTCAAAAAATTATAGGTATGTTATCAAAACTTCATTTTTTCACTTTCTCTCCCTCTTTAGAATTTTAATCATTTTTATCTTTTACAACAATTAAATCTTTAACAATAAAAGTGCATTATAAAACAAGCATTTCATGCTCTGCAGATCAGTTTGGTTTACAAATTGGTTTGGAATTTGAGATTTGTAAAGCACATGAACTAAATAAAGTGTATTATAATGCATGATTAGTCAAACTTCTTTTAAAATACATTAGGCACCAACTCATTGCAGCGGTGAGGACCTGTGATTAAAGTTCAGGCACCAATAAAATAACAATGACGAGCTGATTAACTCGAGAAAAACAAGAAAAAAATGATCCCGGTCTGGCCCGGTTCATCTGTTTTTAGAGGTTTGACGGTTCTATCATGTTCGTTTTCGGACGGCTTTTATTGGCTAGTCGAACCGATGACGACTCCAGTTCCCAGTTAAACCGACTAAACCCGTTGGTTCGGTCCGGTCCGGTTTTAAAACCACACGTATCATCAACTTGTTTGCATTTAAATTGTATGAAGCTTTTTATTTTTTATTAGTTTTTATAATATGTCAATATGTATAATAACGTGTATTTTCATTTTAGTGGTGCTTTAAAAATAACATTTATTAGAATAGCTGAAAAGTCAATAGGTAGTTATACTTATAGAACTTTTTTTTTTCTTCCTTATATTAAATTACATTGCATATTTTTTAATTAACCTTTTTAAAACATGTTTACAAAAATTGCTATAAAGAGTTGTAACTAACGCTATTATAGCTATCTTATTAAAATTTGCATTTATTTATGATATGTATACTGCAAACTATTAATTTCATAGCAAAATAAACACAATTCCATAATAGTTAGTGTGTTAGCTTAATATTTTAACACTTTAATTTGAGAATGTTCCAAATACTTTATAATATAGTAGAGATACTCCTCTTCTCAAAATAATCCTTCTAAATACACGTAGTAAATTATAATCATTCATGCTTATTTTTTTTACTTTGTAGAATAACAGTTTTACCTTTATATATTATTTTTAAACTTTGTGTGATAATTTAAATACTTTGTAGAATAACAATTTTACCTTTATATGTTATTTCTAAACTTTGTGTAATAATTTCAAATCAGATTAATATCGTAAATATAATAAAACTTTTATATTTATCTTTTGTAGTCTTCCCTTAATAAATGTTAATTTTGTAAATACACAGTTTTAATTTTTTTTACCAACTACACTTTTCATCGATAAGTATTATACTCACCCGCTAAACTATGTTCTAATTAGTTAGAATGCAAAGTGGATATTTGTTTTGGGAGATCTCAAAATGGCCATTTCGCGCGGTTCGAGGGGCACTTGAGTCAGCTGCCGGCGCCCGACATCGTCTTGACCCCTATCCAATTTTTGCAAGCGGTTTCACTCCTTTATAGGTCGGAACTCTGGAACCTAAATAATTTCTGAATCAGACAAGATAGATGGATTGAGTGCCCGTTGCCTTGATTTGAGGTAATAATCAAATTGAATTCATGGATTTACCCGGCAATTTATGGTCCAATAAAGTAATTTTATCTTCGAAACCCATTAGAAGGGGTAGTGCACGAGAAAAAAAATCATGCAGAAATGATCGACTCCTTGGATGCCCCAAAAATACTATGAGGTGTTCGGAAATGGTCGAAGTAGTTGAATAAGAGGATTACGATGACTATAACTCTTGGTAAATTTACCAAAGACGAAAAAGAAACTCACAACTTCCCCGATCTTTCCTTAAACCAACCCCAATGGGAAATTGACTCAATAGGCTGCTCTCTTTGAGTGACTGAGCTTGAAGCGAGTTTAGTAACATGGACATTTATCTTGGAACGAAAGGAGTAGTAGATAATTAATTTAAGAAAATCCGGAAAGAAAAGTTCGACAAAGAATATGAGAACGAATTGCGGAGGGAGTAAATACTTAGGAAACTATAGGTTGATGGCTAAAAACGCGTAACGTATTTTTAGATATTTACTTAAATACGTAAACGTGCTTTATTAATTCTCAAAATACTTTAAAATTTTGAACAATCTTGCTAATTTTCTAAGTGGATATTTATTTTGGGAGATCTCAAATGAAAACATGGACATTTATCTTTGGATGAAGGGAATAGTAGATAATTAATTTAAGAAAATCCGAAAACAAAAGTTAGACAAATAATATGAGAACGTATAGCGAAGGGAGTAAATAATAAGAAAACTATATGTGATTGCTGAAAATCAGAGCCGTCTCGTGGTTTTCGGCGGCCTTAGGCAATAACAACAAAAAGACCATATTACACTTGTAAACTAAAGAGAAATTGCATATAAACTCGAGTTATATGACTCATATATGTTTAATATTATACGTATTTATATGCAAAACTAACAAAAATATGGCCCTTTTAAGAGAAGGTCATGTGCAACGGCACGTATTGCATACCTCTCCGAGACTCCTATGCTGAAAACACGTAACATGGTTTTAGATATTTATTGAAATACGTCACGTACTTTATTAATTGTCAAAATACTTTGAAAATTTGAACAGGGTCGCTAATTTTTCAAGTGAGCTAAAATGCCCCTTTTGAATTTGTTTTTGAGTTTACATAAATCAAACTCAAAAAATAAAATTTACATTAACCCTTGGTATCAAATCCGATAGCTGCAATGTTGTATCTGTAGCTTATTTCAAGTTTATATAGAAATTTAAGTTTCCAAGTAGAACGTGTAATGGAAACTTATATGGATCTTACCGGAGTGTCCCTTCTTGCTGGGCTAAGGGACAATGGGTTTGTTGCGGGACAAGCGTCGTTGAAAGCGGAATCGAGCAAAGTTGCTAAACACGAGAAAGCTTGTTTAGAGAATCAACACGTATTTACCCCGTTTGCTTTTGATACATTTGGGTTCCTAGCTTCGGCAGCTGTGGAGTTTTTGACTAGGGTCCAACGGGTTGTGCAAAGTAATTTTGCGACCCCTAAGTCACAAAATTTCATTTTTAGTAGAATTTGTTTTGCCATTCAAAAGGGGGTGGCGACACAGCTTGTTGCTCGTTTGCCTGCCATCTTATTAAAAACACTTTTTAGTTTACATTCTTCGGCATATCCTATGATTCTATGAATGTGTATGATGATTCTTCACTAGTTTGATTTATGGGATTTACTTTTAGTAGGGTCAAGCAATTTAGAAGGTGAGGAGAAACACAACGGACTGAATTTCAACACTTCCTGACTCTATTCTTCACCACATTCTGTCGTATGACTCGTATCTTTTGGATGATAATAAATCGCGTGTTCGAATGAGTGTTTTGTCCAAGAAATGGTTTGCTTTAACGGCTTCATTTCCCCTTTTGTATTTCCATCTAGACGGCGACTTATATTCTTTCTTTCCATTTGAGTATGATATATGTTGAATATAACGTGTCTAGATTCTGCGACCAAAACATCAGTGCACACACACTCGACATCTGCGCAAAATTTTTACATCTTGAACAAATACAACTTTTTGGACGTTGTCTTGAATTAGTTATTGAAAAAGGCTTGCAAGTGTTGGTGACTGATGTTGAATAATGAATATTGGGATAAGAATCATCTGCCAATGTTTTGTTTTCCTAACGCACTCTTATCTGCCTCTTCGTCAACAACTAAATTGACGCTGATTCGTTGTAAGTTGCCTTCACCCCTGATGGTTGGTGTTGTGGAACTCAAATCATTGAGGCTGTTGTCACTTTCGGTTCTCCCGATAGATGAGGGTGTGATCGAGTATCTGACCAAAGGCTGCCCTCTTCCTGAAGAAATGCATCTCTAATATTGCTATGGCTTCAGAACGTTTTGTTTTAAAAGGCATCATAATCTTCACAAAGTTGTGATTTACTGTGACAGTATACTTGAATACTTGATAGAATAGATGTTGATGCTAGTTGTTTTCTTTTTGATAATGATACAGACAAAGCACCCTCTATGTCTTTGGGTTCATGCAAAAAGCTAACAACATTATGGTACTGCGGGTTTCCATTAAAAAGATTCAATGGACCTCTTATCTCCAAAAGGTGAAGAACGGTGGGATCACTCTGGTCTCATGCATCCTAAGGATGCCAACCGGACTTTTCCTCAAGGACCGACCCAGACAATAAGCACCTGTCCCAGTGACTATACTTATTAGGAGGTGGGCTTTGAACCCTGACCATTTTTCTCCAATAGACCCCTCGTTAACCGGTCAATCTGAGCATAACTTCATGTTTATCGAGAATGTGTCTTTAAATGTCTCATCTCCTGTCTGGTCAAAGAAGCTAAGAAGGTATTCTTATCAATGATCGTGAGATTGTGGTTTAGGTAGTTACACTTGATCAGGGGCGGAGCTAGTAGGGTGACTAGTGGGTGCTTAGCCACCCCTATTCAACCCACTTTTTTAAGTGATTATTCAGGCCATAAGCTATTTTATTAATAGTTTTTGCAATTAGCCTTCCGTATTCATATCAATATATTGATAAAAACTCACAAACAAATAACTTAACCAATTTGTTATAGCACCAAAATAAGTTTACTTGTTAAGCTATTCTTTTATAATTTAGCTTAGTTCCTACAACAACAAAAGATCCATTGTTGGTGCGATGTATATCGCCAGAGTTTTTACGCCATGTTCGGCCCTCCTTAAGTAAAATCTTGGCTCCGCCCCAGCACTTGATGAGTTTTACAAGTGATCTTCATTCCATGAGTGTTGAGTTATTTAAGGAAACTGCTTAGAGAGAAAAATGATAACTAGTCAGAAAATAGTGAAAGCTGAAAACGCCACACATCATCATTTGCTCATAGCTCTTAAAGTATCGAATTCAAAGTCACTATTTCTCAGGTTATATTGATATTCTTAGGTTATAATACTTGTTATTATCACATTACAAGTATCGCACGCTCATTTGTGATAGACGAGACTAGCACCCATAATACATGGTTGGGGAATTATACCGCATAGATACTGTTAGGGTACATGCCCTTTGGTTTTCTATTCGGGTTATCGGATATTGATTATTTGGTTAATTTGCTCAATAAAGTCCCTCATGTGGATGCACATGAGAATAATTCGTCATTTTATCCCTTTCTTTTAGTAATACAATAAAATCTCTATAAATTAATACTCGATAAATTAATAACCTCGATAAGAGTAATAATTTGTCCGGTCCCAACTTGGGACCAGTACAAATTTGGACCTCAATCGATAAAATAATAAGATAATAATTTTTTTGAAAGCTCAATATATATATATATATTAGTCCCAACAAAACTATAAATTAATAATTACTAAAAATTTCATATATATATATATATATGTATATGTGTGTGTGTGTGTGAGATACACTTCAAAATCATAAGATTATTTAGTAAAAAATGAATTCATAGAAAATGAATTCATAGTCACTTGTTTTTTGTTGAACTTTAAATTTATATTGAGTTTATCTTAAAATCTTCTTATTGCACTAAAGAGTTGGTGCGTTGTCTTCTCGTATTGCAACAAAAAGTGTTAATTTTATTTTCATAAAGTGTGAATGTTAATTCATAAAATGTTAATTGGAACTTGTTTTTCAAATTTATTTCATCTCTAATGAGTATACATTGTAACTAGCTAGTATATTAGACTTGAAAATTTAATGGTCATACGTAAAACCTCTTTAAATTAATAAATTATTAATTTATCGATATAATAATATCTCGCTAAATTAATAAAATATTTCGGTCCAAATACTATTAATTTATAGAGGTTTTACTGTAAACTCATTATTGGATCTACAGAAATCCTTTAGGCTTGCTGTAATGGGTACTTGACCACTCCTTCCACTTCAGCGTCACATCAACTTTTCAACACACCACTTTGCCTCCATCTTTGGAGACGTAGTGGACACCACCTAACCAAACACATAAAAACAACTCATTTTGTACAAACATACCCCACACATAATCACAAACAATTACATATCGTTAGGTGGTTTGCACCACCCAACCAACACAAAAAGGTGACCTTCAATTAATTTGGCATCCAATAATACTCTCGCAATATCATTGTCTACTCAATTCTTCCAAAGAAACAAGAAAAAATAAAAATCAGAAAATGAACGTTAGTATAACTCGACAAGATTTAACATAGATATACATTAAGTCATGTGCCATATTTTTTAAAAGAACCAAAACCATATATAGAGGTTAAACGTATATTGTATAATAATTAGTAGAGCTCAATATTAGATAGCAGATACAAAAATGTAATGTTCAAACTCAATAAATATATCTGAAAAACAAAGCCAATTATTAAATCCAATAACACCTTGTAAAGTACGTACATCGCGTTCAATAATCTGTTTGACAACTAATAAGACTACCGCAATAAAGCTCATGACCATTGCCACGAGTGGTCACTTACGACACCATTGTTTTTGGGTTTTGTTTAGTCATCCCACAACCAAATGAAAAAGAAAGAATATATGTGGTGAGTATTTTTGTGTGGTGGGTTTAGTGTTAACTACTGTGAAAGTTTAGTGGTTGATTTGACGACGAAAGATTGAGAGCAAATAGTTAGATATTGATGTGGCAATTGGCATCCCATCACACTTCTTATTACATTTAGCCTACAAGCGAGGGATTTACATATCGCAGAACGAAAAATAAAACATCTACATATGGTAGAACGAAAAAAAAAAAAAAACAAAAACAAAAAGGCACCCAGAGGTTGATAGTGGGGTTTGATCCTCAAACCTAAGTTGACTAATACAAGAGTGATAACCATCTTATCTATGCATGCCTTTGGTTATTGTCACTTTTTATTAGTATCTATCCATATTTAGAGAATTGTATTTCTACACTATGCTACTCTATACTGCGAAGAATATTTGATTTGAGAATAACGTGGAAACTTATTATTAATATATTATAGATGCAGTTAAGTTACCCAAATTATAATTGGTTATTAGTTGAGCTTTCAAAAACAACTCTTGGAAGTTGGAATTACAAACAACTTCTTAACGAAAACAAGATTTCTCAAATATTCATTTATTAGTAATGTATTTAATAAAATATCATAATATCCATCAAACTTTTAAATTTTAGTTCAATATCATATTTTTTAGTATCATCTTTTTGCATTATTAGTCCTTTTAGCTATTGGTCATTTCTAATTAACTAAAAAATATGCTTTCTTTATCTTTTCTAATTATGTTTAAATTTTATTTTTATTCAAAGTTTTTTGATTTTTTATTCGTTTATATATACTTTTTCATACGTTTTTAAAAACAAATTCATAGGTTTTTATATAAATATTTATACGCTTTTATATAAGTTTTTGTACACGTTTTTATATCCGCTTTTATATACGTTTTTATATCCGCTTTTATATAAGTTTTTATACGTTCTTATATAAAAACGTATATAAACGGATAAAAACGTATATAAAATATATACATTATTATATACGTTTTTATATACATTTTTGTATACGTTTTTATTCGTTTTATATACGTTTTTATATATGTTTTTATACACGTTTTTATATACGTATTTATATATATTTTTATATAAAAGCATATAAAAAGGTATTTAAAACGGATCTAATAATGTGTATAAAAGTGTATATAAAAGCATATAAAAGCGTATAAAAACGTATAAAAATATAATTTGAAAACATATAAAAGAATATATATTAAAACGTATATAGGAAATCAAAAAAACTTTAATAAAAAGAAAATTTTAAAAATAATAAGAAAAGAGAAAGAAAAACATATTTTTGAGTTAATTACAAACGGCTATTAGCGAAAGGGACTAACGATGCAAAGAGATAACTTTAAAATGAATGATAATGAACTAAAATTTAAAAGTTTGATAGATATTGTAGTATTTTATTGAATACATTAATGATAAATAAATATTTGATAAAGTTTATTGCTATTAGACGTCATTAACCATATTATATATTGAAACTTTGAAAGACATGTATTACACTCTAACACTTAAAATTAACTCACATATATTAAGAGTAAGGATCAAATAAGAAATAAAAATAAAATGAGAAGGATGAGAAATAATCACAGCCGCACATTTCAGATGCACCTACAAAAATAGATGCATCTCCCATCAAATTGTTCTTCTTCATTTGAAATGTGTGGCTAAAAACATTTCTCATTCTTCTTATTTTTATTTTTCTTCTTAGTGGATCCATTCCCCATATATTTAACCTAATTTTTTAAGCAATAATGGAAAACAAATATAATATGTCACTTTATTTTGTTTACCCATAAATCCATGCTTACCAAATAACAAATCCCTATCATTCATCTAGTTTGATCTAATGGTGGAGATTAACCTAAGATTTAGTAGCTAAACCTAAGTCCATGTTTTTATTCTTGTCTTTTTGTCTTTTTTTTTTATTCACATTTTTTTTTTGTTTTTTTTTCTTATTCACGTTTTTTTTTTTCTTTTTTAAATTAACGTTTTCTTTTTCTTTTTTTTTCTTTTAATTCGCGATTTTTTAATTCGTGTTTTTTTTCTTCGATTTCATACGTTCTTATACGTTTTCGTCCGTTTTCTTACGTTTTGCCCGTTTTCGCCCGTTTTCATCATTTTTCTTTCATTTTCATACGTTTTCAAACGTGTTTTACTCTTTCATACGTTTTCGCCCGTTTTCATACGAATTCGTCCGTTTTCTTACGTTTTCGTCCATTTTCTTAAGTTTTCGTTCGTTTTCATACGTCTCTGACTATCACAAGTGATTTCTGTGATATTCAGAATATCACTTGTGATTATCTGAATATCACTTTGTGATCTTCTGAAAAACAAAAGTGATATTTTGTTAATATCACTTTGTGATTTTCTGAATATCACATTGTGATATTTTGAATATCACTTGTGATTTTCTGAATATCACATTATGATATTCTGAATATCACTCTGTGATATTATGAATATCACTTGTGATTATTTGAATATCACTTTGTGATATTCTAAATATCACTTGTGATTTTCTAAATATCAGTTTGTGATATTCTGAATATCACTTTGTGATATTATGAATATCACTTGTGATTTTCTGGATATCACTGTGTAATATTTTGAATATCATGTGTGATTTTTATGTTACAAAACATTAGTTGAAAATCACTTGTGATATTAAAAAAATCACTTGTGGTATTCAGAATATCACAAGTAATATTCTGAATATCACAGAATATCACTTGTGATATTCAGAATATCACATAATATCACTTGCGATATTCACAGTATCATTTGTGATATTCAGAATATCACTTGTGATATTATGAATATCACAGAATATCACTTGTGCTATTCAGAATATCACTTGTGATATTCAGAAACGTTTAAAAACGGCCGAAAACATTTAATAACGGGCGAAAACGTATGAAAAATAAGAAAACGGACGGATATGTATGAAAACGTAAAAACACGTATGAAAACGGATGAAAACGTATGAATAATGGACGAAAAAATAAGAAAACGGGCAAAAATATATGAAAACGGACAAAAATGTATGAAAACGGACAAAAACGTATGAAAACGAGCGAAAACGTATGAAAACGGACGAAAAATAGATGAAAACGTATGGAAATGGACGAAAACGTATGAAAGGGAAGAAAAAAAACGCGAATTAAAAAAAAACGTAAATAACGTGAATAAAAAAAACAAACAAACAAAAGAAAACGTGAATGTAAAAAATGTGAATTTAAAAAAAAACGTGAATATTAACAAAAAAACGTTAAAAAAATAAAAATAAAAAAATGATTATAACATAAAACGTGAATAATTAAAAAAAAAAACAAAAAAAGAAAGAAAGAAAGACAAAAAAAATGTGTATAAAAACAAGAAAAAAACATGGATTTAGGTTTAGATATATTAAATCTTAGGTTAATCTCTACCATTAGATCAAACTAGATGGATGGTGCATCAAAATAATAGTAAGCATTTGAAAATTTCTCTTTGGACCAAACTAAAGCAATCGAACGACTTAAGTTTGTTGTGTAGTAATTTTATTGATAAATAACGGTCAAAATTAAGAAAAAAACTAGTAAAATATAATACAAAATTGAATCAAATTCTTCAACATCAAGCTTCATCCTCTTCATCCTGGTCATTGATGAATCACTTGGGTTCAGTCGGATTAATTTCACAAAAAGAACCAAAAATACACACATACTTTTCTGAACCTAAGTGATATATGATATATTCTGACCGGTTAATATAAAAAAGACATAAGCATATAATAATCATTTTCAGTACTTTTTTGAGAATTTTGTAACTGTGCCACGATGGTAGAGGTTAAGAGGCGTTAAATGAACTCAAATTATCATATTCTCATGTTCGTTGATATTAATAATTTTTTTAATTTATGATGTCTACCAAAATTAGTCGTTTTATATGGAAATCAAGTTATTTAAAAAAAGGAAACTCGTTTGTATAAAGGAAACTAAAATCTTGGAGCTACTATAATATAGGAAATAACTTATTGAAAGGAAACTAAAATCTTCCAATGACTTTAAAAAGAAAATAAGGAAACTAATTCAAATTGAAGTTTGCAAAAGCTGTTCAGTATAATGACGCGTAATGTTATGTTGTATGGAAAGTAAAGTCTCTATAAATAAACATTCTCCCACAAACAAAAGACTCAAACTCAAATTCTCAAAAAACAACCCGAATTCGCAAGCAAGCAAGCAAGCAGAGATGGAAGAAATTCGCGAAGAAGACATGGCAGATCATTTGTGGAGCAGGATTTTGGAAAAAAAGGGATTGCCGTACAGACCTTTCGTACTCAAAGGTGAATATAATCTTTACTTAACATGGGATGAATCTTACGTCGAGTTTTTGTATTCCAACACTTTGGAAAGAAAACAACTGGAAACATCTGCATCATCACTTGATGATCGATCTCTTCCTAAGAAAATGGACAAGGAGAAGATGAAGAAGGAATGCGACAACACGAACAAGAAGAATGCAGCAGCAATGGAGGAATAGTAACTTTTTTTAATGCTTAGCCTTAGATTAATGTAGTATGTTTTTTAGTGAGAACTAGAACTGATCTTAATTGATTGATTCATTTATCATTGTTGTTACTTATTGGCTTTATTTTTTGTTAGTGGTAAAAGAAAATTTGCTGTTGTTGATTTTGCCAATCCAACTTTTTAACGGTAAAGAACTATCCATATATGATGCACAAACTATTGTGGGTTGATTTCTATCAACACTACAGGCATGATTCGAGTTATTTATCGATGCCAAAGGAAAAGGCTACGATGCTAGAGAAAACTCAATATCGCAATGTTTTATGAATAACTATGTTGCAATTTCCAGATAAGAGTCTTCAAGACTCTTCCTCAGGACCCCCAAAAATATTGTAGCTCATTGCATATTAGTCAAGATCCAAGACTGGATTCCCTAAATAGTACGTAAAAACTCTACATGCGTAATTTCTTTCCCTCTGAGACTGCCAAAAATAAAACATTAATAACATAAGACCTTTAAGGACCCTGCAGGCGTTATTTCCAAGAACTGGTTTCGATTGACTAGACTCATTTCTGAGAACCGGATTGAACTGGCTCAACTACTTCTGCTTCGAGAGTTGGTTGAGGTTCAGCTACTATCTCAGCTTCTTGTGGCTGTGAGCTGTGCGTATTGAAGGATGGTTGTTGAGGCGCCCATTTGTTTGACAAAGCCATGTTCATCATCTCATAGATCTTTCCTCCGAAATGTGATGGACTTTCAGGCTGCATCATATCAGACAACAGACAACCACCATTATAATCGCCAAACATTGTCAACATAGAACACCAAGATAATAAAAATAATTGCTCTATTAAAAGATGACAGTATTTAGCAAAATCTTTTACGTATAAAATTTCTTATGCATTGTGTTACGTATCTTAATCCTAATTTATAACTGAAGGGTATTATGGAGGTTTGACTATATTAAAGCAAACCACTTCTACTATAAATTTTGTGATATTGTATCCGAAGGCCACTCAACTATTCATTTTTTATCAAATAAGCCACCGTTTATTAAAACAAACTTATAGGCCAGCCACCCAACTATTTGTTTGTTTTCGTTTACACCAACTTAGGAAAAATATATGCACGAAAACTACAAAGTGGAAATCAAGAAGCCAACAACATACAAAAGTAATACGAATGAAAAGTTAGATGTGAAACACCAATACTACC
Organism: Chrysanthemum seticuspe; assembly: GCA_019973895.1. NCBI lineage: Eukaryota > Viridiplantae > Streptophyta > Magnoliopsida > Asterales > Asteraceae > Chrysanthemum > Chrysanthemum seticuspe. The sequence continues at coordinate 40,535,537 of BPTQ01000006.1, forward strand.
TAGAGTTCATATGCAACCCTATATGGTTAAATTTGATTAAAAGGGTATAACTAAAATTTCAAGTCGATTTTTCTATTCATTTTGTTTTGTTATGTCAGTGTTATGTTCATTCATGCAGTTTAATAATTATCCAGTATAAATTTGCCCAAAAATTTGGTGTAAATAAAAACAAACACATAAATGGGTCGCCTATATGAAAAAACTGCAAAGTAAAGAGATGCAATATCACTTACAGTGAAACCACTAGAAATTAATGCAGTATCATACAGAAGATCGATAGCTCTCATGGCTTCTTCATCATCACCACTGGTCTTGCAAGCAGCCTGCAGCAAGCACATATAGAAAACATATTAAAGAGCTATATCAAATATATCTAACAGAAAGCTATCCAAAAAGAGAATCATACACTCAATGTCTGAATAATTGGATGTTCTGGATTGATCTCAAGCACTCTCCTGCTTCTCATGAAGTCCAGGCTAGAAGAGTCGCCAACTGTCTGTGCCTTCATCAACCTGCCAATAAACCAAAAAGAAAATAAGCCTGACAAAAATAAAGCCCAAATATATAGAAGCCTCAATTAAGCATGCAGCAGCACAGACCGACTGTGAAAAATACTACCTTTCCATGTTTGCAGACCAACCAAACTTTCCAGAAACAAGAACACAAGGGGATGCTTTTAGACGATTTGAAATTTGAACACTGGCAACCTTGTCACCCAACCGTTTCTTCATCCAGTCACAAATATGTCCAAATTCCTGTTTCATCTCCTTTTCCTTCTCCTCATTTTTGTCACCTAAAAGGTTCAACAAGAGAAAATGCACATAAGTAAGTCTCACTTTAAACAAATAGGACATAATTCTTTACTGTTTGATAAGCATATCCACCACAGGTATTATCATGTTGTTGCTAGAAACAGATGTAATTGTTGCAAGATTATCTGTCAATTGATATTATATGAAAACCAAGCTATTGCTTTATTAACAAAAGTAAAGAATTTAGCAACGGTCATTTGAATGGGTAAAAAAATAGAAACGTTAGTAACCGAGTATCTTTTTGAAAATGGACTACACTTTTGGGACAAAGGAGGTAGTAGATTTCTTATTCCAACTCCGAGAAATGGAGAAAGCAGATAAAATAAAACAAACTAATGTCCAAGTCTTCCTTGCTAATGTCAACAAAGTTCTTTTCCTTGTATGCTTTGAGATTTGTGACAGCAACTTCATCGATAGGGTCAACTAAGAATAGCACCTGCAGAAAATCCCATATAAGTAGTAGTCTCGGCTAAAGTGCATTTATACAGAAGGCAAACATGAAAGTTGTATGGACAGAAAAGTTTACATACTTCGAGATCCTTCTCATATAGTCTCTCCAAGAAGGGTGTGTTCTTTGCACTTGTGACACTGTCAGCAGCAATGTAATAGATATCTTTTTGGTCAGGTTTCATGTTCTCAACATATTCATCCAAGCTGATCATCTCTTGTTCACTCTGTGAAGAGAAAAACCGTAGCAATGGAGCAAGACGCTTGTGGTTTTCACGGTCTTCAATGCAACCCAATTTCAGATGCTTCCCAAAGTTCTCCCAGAATTTTTCATAGTCCTAAAGCAAAGATTTTGCAAGTAAAATGTAAGAAAATCAACACAAAAGGATTGTTATTTTTTAGTAATTAGATGGCAAGAAGGTATTTACCTCTCGGTTCTCACTCATGGATATGCCAAGGATCATGTCAAATGCCTTCCTCACTAAGCGTTTCCTCATTATCCTCACCTTTTGGATAAGAAAACAAAAATCAATATTCACGTTGTCATTCAATTTATGAGAAACAGGGGAAAAAAAATTACTTACAACGCGACTTTCTTGGAGAATTTCACGTGATACATTCAATGGGAGGTCATTAGAGTCAACAACGCCTTTGACAAAGCTCAAGTATCGTGGAAACTGCATCAAATACAAAAAATGAAGTAGTTAGCAATCAACTGAAAACTTCTTGGTTTATACAGAGTATGTAGTGATTGTCCTTACCAGCTCTCCATCAAAGTCGTCTGAAATGAAGACACGTTTGACATAAAGCCTGATATTCTTAGTTTTTGGGTTGACGATGTCTTCCTTCCCCATCGGAGTGACTGCAGGCACGTAGAGAATCGATCTGAACTCAACCTCACCCTGCAAAGAATTACATGTCAAAATATTCTTTCCAACAAGACATCAAAATTATATTTTTGACGTATATCAGCAGTCTTACTCACAATGCAGTGAGAAGACTGCCATTTTTGATACCCTCAATTCTTACATGACGCAAAGGTACATTAGAATCAAAAATACATAAAATAACCAAACCTAGGACTAGCAAAATTTGTATCAACTTAAATATTGGAAATATGTATCTAGCATTCACCTCTGTTGTAAAGTGTGAAGACGCTAAAGGATCCAAGTACTCATTGAATGCCTTTCTGTAGAATTCATTATACTCCTGTGTTGCAACTTCCTTAGGGTTCCGAAGCTGCAAAATAAGAAGTGTTTCAGTACACATCTTCACAAAACAACGCGTACAATATTCACAGATAACATCATATTAGAAATATTAACTCACCCATATAGGCTGTGTCTCGTTGGTGAGTTCCCAATCCCAGTATTTCTCAATAACTTTCTTAGTTTTCTTCTTTTTCTGCTTAGAAAATCATCATCGCTCATTAGATTTCAAACTTGGTATAACATGAACTCAATATAATTATAAGATACCGACTCACCTCAACGTTGTCATCAGTTCCATCCTTCTTGGCCTCAGTCGGATCTTCGTCAACTTCAACCTGTTTCAAGAGAAACACTACTGAATTAGCCAAAATAGAGCCCTCAAAAACGGACTTATCGATAGAAGAAAAGTGAGAAAATTATTATTGAAGTTTGAGAAGTTCAGAAGTACCTCTTTTGTGAATCCCTTCTCTTGCCATGTGTAAATTGGAAACGACACAAACTGCGAATAATTTTTGACGAGTCTCTCGATTCTCTCGGGATGAGCAAAACCTTTATCATCACGCTGTGTACAAACAAAATATAGTCTGTTATCGCCATTGGAACTAACAATGTAATAAAATCAAACACAGAAACTAAATGCTTTGCATATAGACCTTGAGATGCAGCTTAATGGATGTTCCTCTAGGAATTAACTTCTCAGGATCAGTCTCCTCTCGAACGATGTAGGAGCTGGAATTGGCCTCCCCTTCCCAAACATATTGCTTATCAGATTTGGGACTTTTTGTGGAGACGACCACCTGATAATAACATAATCAATGAGACATTTGAAGACCATGAAATCATATATAGTTAAAAAATCACAAGGTTTATAACACAATGTACCTTATCAGCAACCAAGAAAGCTGAATAAAATCCGACACCAAATTGACCAATCAAATTGCTGTCAGTACCAGCATCTTTGCTTTCCTGCCAAATGTAATGGTTTGTGTAATTATATCATCTTACAAAACACTTGTGTTTAACGTCTCGTTAGTCAAAAACATAAAATATTTGTACGTATTAGTAAGAGCAAGCACCTTTAAAGCTTTTAAAAACTTTGCAGTTCCACTGTGAGCAATTGTTCCAAGTGAATCAACAAGTTCTTCGTGGGTCATACCAATACCAGAGTCCCTGAATATAGAACGCATGTTAGCAAGTTTTCATGCAACTTTCCAATAAAAAAATAATAGCAGCTGAAAATCTTACGTGAGAGTAATTATTCCGTTCTCTTGATCAGTTTGAATTCGAATGTCAAGTTCAGGAGCACCCTCCATAAGTTCTGGCGCAGTAACGCTAAGGAAACGCAGCTTGTCCAAGGCATCACTTGCATTACTGAAGTGTGAAATTTTTGGATCATAAAAGAATGTTAGATGATTTACATAACGGCTTGAAAAAGCTCCAAACATAGTTATTATCCAAAAGTCTTAACTATTCGCAACTTAGCATACACCACTAATTTTACTCCCATTGCAACAGGTCAAAAGCATGAATTTTTTTTATCTATCATGCCAAGATTGTCCATAAAAATTTGACCAAAAAGACAAATGAAAGCGAAATGATTGTGACCTTTACGCCAAGCAAACTAATTACACCAAAAAATAAACTACATTGCATATTTTGTATTGAAGTTTGAAACTTGCCTGATAAGTTCACGAAGGAAGACCTCTTTGTTGCTATAGAGACTGTTAACAATGAGGTCCATAAGCCGACTTACCTGCACCAGAACACAAAACATCATAAAATTCAACACAATAGTGGTAAAACTAATATAAAGAGTAAATTCCATATCTCTATATTCACACCTCTGCTTGATACTCGTATTTCTCCACAGGTACATCGGGTGTATCAAAATCAGAAGCAGTGGACTCATACCGCCTCCCAGAAGGAATCATGGATCCCAGTTTCATCGGCTTTGTGGAAGCAGGCCCACTGCATGCACCCGTCAAAGCTGAATACCATCTGCCGTTGGAGTCCTTGTGTCCACCCTGTTCATGTCAAGTACGTATATCAGCAAGAAAATAAAAACCCATTTGCGAGTGACTAATAAAATATACACTTGTTAATTTTTCATTACTACTTGTTCAAGTATAGGAAACAAAAGTTATTCTTGGATAACGAGTCCACGAATTATATTTACAAAAGCTAGATGCTACTCATTTTACATCAATTATATTCATTTTTGAAACATACAAAATGTGGTCACAAGTAACTAAATAACAGTATGCGAGCAATCAGCAGTTAAACTGCCATCTCATTTTATATCACTTTCTTTGGAGTAGCACAAGGGGGTGTTTGTTTCGGCTTTTATATAGCCGGCTTATGGCTTATTTGGTTTTGGGCTTATGTTTCTTAAAATCACTTTTTGGGGCTTATTTTGAAACTTTTCGGCTTATATAAGTTTCTTAGGGGGTGTTTGTTTTGGCTTATATGTGGGCTTACGAGCTTATTTGATTTCAGCTTATATTTCATAAGCCCGAATTTTCTAGCATATTTTGAGATTATATAAGCTCGTTATATCATAACAAGCTTATATAAGCCATAGGTCTAAAAAAAGCCAGAAAATTGGTGCTTATGAAATATAAGCCGAAATCAAATAAGCTCGTAAGCCCACATATAAGCCGAAACAAACACCCCCTTATAATATGCTTATATAAGCCAGAAAGTTTCAAAACAAGTGAGTATGAAACATAAGCCCAAAACCAAATAAGCCATAAGCCAGCGAAACAAACACACCCCAAAATTGTTTAGTTAAAATTAACTAAAAATTCATTTTTCCAACATTGAGCAAAAGAATTCATTCAAAAAACAAAATCACTTTGAATCTTTCTCAATGGTATGTCTGATGCTCTGTTTGATATTTATCAGAACTTTGAATCTTTCAAAGTACTGTGGGATTCCTTGGATGCCAAATATATGGTTGAGGATGCATCAAGTAAGAAGTTTCTTGTAAGTAATTTCACAAATTACGAAATGACTGATTCAAGACCAGTTATGGAACAATATAATGAACTTCTTGGAATACTTGGAAGGTTTACACAGCACAATATGCACATGGATGAGGCTATTTCAGTCTCTTGTGTCATTGACAAACTCCCTCCTACTTGAAAAGATTTCAAGCATACCTTGAAACATAAGAATGAGGAGTTAACTCTGGTTGAGTTGGGCAGTCATCTGCGCATTGAGGAATCTCTTAAGGTGCAGGATAATGACAAGCCAAAGAGTAGCAATGCTACTGGTGCATCTGTTGTCAATATGGTGGAGCATAACAACTCCACCAGGTACAATGACAACAAAGGCAAACGCAAATATCATGACAACACAAGGGCAGATCCTAACAAGAAGGCCACACCTACTTGTTGGAAATATGGCAAAACTGGTCACATTAAAAGGGACTGCAAGGGTGTTAAAGTTGGTGGTAAAGCCAATGGATCAGGCACTAATGGTTCAGGGAGTGGTGGTTCTACCAACTCACTGAAAGGTCAGAATATGTTTAATAAGTCTTTTCAGATTTATTATGTTACATATGTATCTGAATCCTATTATGTGCAGGATGATGATGTTGCGTGGTGGGTTGACTCTGGTGCAACAGTTCATGTGTGTAAAGATAGAAGCTGGTTCAAGACTTATGAGTCACTGAATGATGGTTCTATTCTTCACATGGGAAATGAGTCAACAGCCTTGGTGCATGGTCGTGATTGTGTAGACCTTAGATTTAGTTCTGAAAAGATTGTAACTTTGTTTAATGTTATTCATGTTCCTGATATAAGGAAAAACTTGGTTTCAAGTAGCTAGTGTTTTGAATAATCATGGATATAAACAAGTTATTGAGTCTGATAAGTTTGTCTTGTCTAAAAGTGGTGTTTTTATTGGTTTTGGCTATTTGTGTAACCAAATGTTCAGGCTTAATATTGTCCCTGATAGTGTAAATTCAGCCTTTGTGACCACCACTGACCTGACGGACTCTACCCTTTGGCATGCTAGACTTGGCCATGTACACTATAAGAGAATGCAAGATATGTCTAAGGATGGGTTAATCCCAGCATTTGACATGGACACTGAAAAGTGTAAAACTTGCATGTTGACCAAGATAACCAAGAAACCTTTTCATGGTGTTAATCGTGAGACTAAGCTCTTGGAGCTAATACACAGTGACCTGTGTGATTTGCATGCCACTCCATCTTTGGGGAATAAGAAGTACTTCGTGACATTTATTGATGATGCTTCTAGGTTTTGTTATGTCTATCTTTTACATACTAAGGACGAAGCATTAGATAAATTCAAAGTGTTTAAAACTGAAGTTGAATTACAACTTGGGTCCCTGATCAAAAGATTAAGGACTGATAAGGGAGGTGAGTACATGGATACTCTGTATTTTCAGTCTGTTGGTATAATCCATGAAACGACTGCCCCTTATACTCCTCAGCAAAATGGCATTTCTGAAAGGAAAAACAGGGTGCTGAAGGAGATGGTTAATTCCATGTTGTCCTATTCAGGACTGATTCAAGGGTTCTGGAGTGAAGCTATGTTAACAGCATGCTATTTATTAAATAGGGTTCCCAACAAAAGAAACAAGGTTACCCCTTATGAACTCTGGACTAAAAGGAAACCCAACCTGAACTATCTCAGGGTTTGGGGTTGTAGGGCTGTTGTAAGACTCCCTGATCCAAAGCTGAAAACTTTGGGTGAAAGAGGCATTGATTGCATCTTTGTTGGATATGCTGAGCATTCCAAGGCTTTTAGGTTCGATGTTATTGAACCTAATGAATATGTTTCAATTAACTCCATAATTGAATCAAGGGATGCAAACTTTGATGAGAATAGATTCTCATCAGTCCCTAGACCAAGTCAGAGGATTCCTAATGGAACTCATGACACTGGTGTATCAGAGATCCCTGATGAAAAACCATCAGAGGTCCCTGATGAGGTTGTGGTTCAACAACCTGAACCTATGCTTAGAAAGAGCAAAAGGGTCAGGACTCCAAAGTCATTTGGACCTGAGTTTCAACTATATTTAGTTGAAGGAACAAGGGATGAGGTCTCAGACCAATACTTCTATTGCTTCATTGTCGAGGATGATCCCAAGACATTTGAAGAAGCAATGAAGTCCCAGGATATTGCTTTCTGGAAAGAAGCAATCAATGATGAGATGGATTCCATCAAGGGCAACAACACTTGGGTGTTGGTTGATCTACCACCTGGTTTCAAACCTTTAGGTTGCAAATGGATTTTCAAAAGGAAAATGAAGGTAGATGGAACTATTGAAAAGTTCAAGGCTAGACTAGCCATTCAAGGCTTTAAACAAAATTCAGGGATAGACTATTTTGATACTTATGCCCCTGTGGCTCGTATTAGTACCATAAAACTGCTGATTGCTTTGGCATCTATTCACAATCTGATTATTCATCAGATTGATGTGAAAACAGCTTTCTTGAATGGTGAATTGGATGAGGAGGTTTATATGAACCAACCTCAGGGCTTCATCATGCCTGACAATGAAAACAAGGTGTGTAATCTGATTAAGTCTCTTTATGGACTAAAGCAGGCACCTAAGCAATGGCATCAAAAATTTGATGAAGTGGTTTTGTCTAGTGGTTATGTTCTTAACCAAGCTGACAAATGTGTATATAGCAAATTTGATGAATCTGGTAAAGGAGTCATCATTTGTCTATATGTTGATGACATGTTGATCTTTGGCACTGACCAAAATCAGGTTGACTTGACAAAGGATTTTTTGTCATCAAGGTTCTCCATGAAGGACATGGGGGAGGCTGATGTTATCCTTGTTATAAGGATTAAACATGAAAGTAAAATAATTTATATCTCTCAGTCTCATTATATTGAGAAGGTGTTGAGAAAATTCAATTACTTTGATTGTACTCCTGTGAGTACACCTATGGATACTTGTGAGAAGTTGATGCCTAATAATGGCAAGGTTGTATCTCAACTTGAGTATTCTAGGGTAATTGGCTGCTTGATGTATGCCATGACTTGTACAAGACCTGATATTGGTTTTGTAGTGGGAAAATTGAGCAGGTATACTAGTAATCCTAGTGCTCATCACTGGCAAGCAGTTCAGAGGGTACTGAAGTATTTGAAGAGAACTATGGATTATAGTCTCTCATATACTGGTTACCCATCAGTGTTGGAAGGATACACTGATGCAAGTTGGATCAGTAACACTGAAGACAATTCGTCTACCAGTGGCTGGGTATTCCTACTTGGTGGAGGTGCAATTTCTTGGGCATCCAAGAAGCAAACTTGCATCACCAGTTTAACAATGGAATCTGAATTTGTGGCCTTAGCAGCTGCTGGTAAAGAAGCTGAATGGTTGAAAAACTTGCTTCTTGAGATTCCATTGTGGCCTAAACCTATAGCACCTATTTCTATCCGATGTGATAGTGCAGCTACATTGGCTAAGGCTTATAGCCAGATGTACAATGGTAAGTCTAGACACTTAGGTTTCAGACATAGCCTGATTCGTAAGCTTATCATGAATGGGGTGGTATCTATAGAGTTTGTTAGATCTCAACAGAACTTAGCTGATCACTTGACGAAGGGTCTGGCTAGAGACTTGGTTGTAAAGTCTGCTAAAGGGATGGGTTTAAGTCCAACTTAGTCATTGAATGCTAGGACACCCAACTCCCTCATGAGGAAACTTAGGAGCTGAGTTCAATGTGGAAAGCTGAACATTCAGTAGACTGGAGCACATGTTTTATTTACATCCTAAGGTTGTGCTCAGAACCTGCTGAAAGGAGGATGAAGTCTTTACTTCTTAATGGTTAATTTTCTTTGAAAAAGTGCTTGGCAGGAGCATGAATAAAGAGGAACCACCTATGTGAATGTTGAAGTTTTGCCACTTCAGGAAGCTTTTGGACTTTTAGCTTTTACATCATTTATGAATTTGGATATGGACACATGGCTTATATAGTGTCAGAAGCTGTTAAGTGTTTGAAAATTTGTGTGTATTTTTTCTTCAAGTATTCAAATGGGTTGAAGGGTTCAATTCTTAGAACACCCTGATTCTCGAATATTTGAACGTGTAATTTACTAAGATGGAAATTCAATCCTTAGGATATTTTCGTTTATGCACATGTTTTGTTTGATGTTTGTTTTTTCATGCAAAGGAAGTGAACTAAATTTAGGGATGATTGCTGGAAAATTTAGTGCACTTGTGGGATTAGTTCACACCTGGTAATGGGTCAGGAGGTATGAAGTATACACCCATTAGGTCCCTGAACACCCTGACTCAAATAGTGGTTTGTACAGGTAGTGATTCCACGGCTAGTGCTAAGTTAGCACTGATAGGTAGTGTTTCCACTGCTAGTGCTAAGTTAGTGCGGATAGGCAGTGTTACCATTGCTAGTGCTATGAAAGCACTGCTAGTGCTATGAAAGTACTACTAGTGTTATGAAAGTACTGCTAGTACTGAAATTAACTTGTAACAGGCATTGACCTATTCAAGTGGCAGTTACAACTGTATAATGACCACGTTTAATTGGTCATGTAACCACTAACGGCTATAATGGGGATAATTATGAGGCGATTAATGGGGCGATAATTCCATTTGACTAGCTAAGAGTAATCTCCTATAAAATAGGATATCTGATCATGCATGAGATAGAGTGAAAAACAATTAACACTTATAAGCGCAAGGGTTATTGATTTGTGCCTAATTCAATAACAAACATTTGGTCTTATCCCAAGTATATATTCGTGTAACTCAGGCATTAGGGTCGAATAGTTTACTTTGGAAAGTGATCATACGATTGCAAGTGATATCCGGTAACCACCTAATGGTATAGTTATTGTCTTTGATTATCTAACCCTGTTCTTGGACACTACCAACCAACATATTGATAGTAGCGTTTGATCCTTAGACCAAAGTTGACTAATACAAGAGTGATGACCATCTCATCTATGCATGCCTTTGGTTATTGTCACTGTTTATTAGTATCTATCCCATTGTTACAGGATTGTATTTCTACACTTTGCTACTATATACTACAAAGAATATTTGATTTGAGAATGACGTGTAAATTTATTATTAATTTATTATAAATGCAGTTAAGTTACCCAAATTATAATTGGTTATTAGGGCTCATTTGGTTCGCAAAATGTTTTTTTACAGAATTGGAATTTGTTTAAGGAATTGGAATGTGAAGGAATGGAATGTTAGGAATTGAAATCCGTAGGATTTAAAATCTAACGGAATTGAAATTTGCAAATATTAGCGCATGTTTGGTTGGAAGAATGAAATGTGAAAAAACAATTATATTAAAATATTTAAAATTTAATTTTAGTTTAAGATTAATAAACTAAATATTATTTAATAAATAAATTACTTATCAAATTATAATAATAATTTTTTAAATAATATTATATAAACTAATATATTAAATAAATATTTTTTATATAAAATACAATTGTATTTTTTAAAGTATAAACTAAAAAAAGTAAGCTATAAATAAATTATATTTAATTTTAAATAAATAATAATTTTTAAATATAATAATAATAATTTTTTTTAAATAAATAATAATTTATATTCAATTTTAAATAAATAATAATTTTTAAATCTTAATAACGTGATTGTTTATAAAAAAAATAATAAATAACAATAATAATTAAATGATCGTTTATAATAAAAATAATAATTAATAATTTTAATAATAGCAATAATAATAATAATAATAATAATAATAATAATAATTATCGTTCGGATGGGTCTTTCTCATTTGTGAGTGTGGTCACGCCGTTGTTGTGTCCCGTGGGTGCGTTTGTCTTAGTCTCCGAACCATCGTTCGGATGGGTCTTTCTCATTTGTGAGTGTGGGTGGTTGAGTACTCTACCGGTGTCCTCACCGTCTTCCTCCTAGGAACAGGAGCTTGTCCTACTGAAATGTGATACCGATTCATCACCGGTTTCCGATAGTGTTTTGGGTCTTCATTTCCGGTAGCGAGTTGGTTCTTTATTTATGGTAGCGAGTTGGCTAG
>BPTQ01000006.1:40547138-40663848 GCA_019973895.1 Chrysanthemum seticuspe
CTCAAACTCAAATTCTCAAAAACAGCCCGATTTAGCAAGCAAGCAAGCCGAGATGGAAGAGATCCGCGAAGAAGATATGGCAGACCATTTGTGGAGCAGGATTTTGGAAAAAAAGGGATTGCCGTACAGACCTTTCGTCCTCAAAGGTGAGTATAATCCTTACTTAACATGGGATGAATCTTACATCGAGTTTTTGTATTCCAACGCTTTGGAAAGAAAACAACTGGAAACATCTGCATCATCACTTGATGATCAACGTCGTTCAAATAAAATGGAGAAGGAGAACATGAAGGAATGCGACAACACGAACAAGAAGAAAGCAGCAGCAGTGGAGGAAGAGTAACAGTAACTTTTTTAAAGAAAAACTGCTTAGCCTTAGATTAATGTAGTACATGTTTTTAGGGAAAACCTGAACTGATCTTATAATGAAGAATTGATAGTTGTTGATTGATTTATTTACCATTGTTGTTTTTATTGCCTATCTAGCTTGTTAAAGGTAAAGAACCATCCATACATGATGCACAAATTGTGAGTTGCTTATTGATATGCACAGGCTAATTACTCGATTTTAGGTTCTTTGTTTACACTCTTGCAAGAAGAATTTGTTCCGCAAAGAACTACCAATAGCGTAACAAGAACAGTTTGTGAACAGTGGTTATTGTGGGTTGATTTATATCAAAACTACTGGCATGATTCGAGTTATTTATCAACGCCAAGGAAAAGGCTACGATGCTAGAGAAAACTCAATATCGCAATGTTTTATGAATAACTACGTTGCAATTTCCAGATAAGAGTCGTCAAGACTCGTCCTCAGGACCCCCAAAAATATTGTAGCTCATTGCCAAGACTGACATTCCCTAAATAGTACGTAAAAACTCTACATGCGTAATTTTTTCCCTCTGAGACTGCCAAAAATAAAACATTAATAACATAAGACCTTTAAGGACCCTGCAGGCGTTATTTCCAAGAACTGGTTTCGATTGACTAGACTCATTTCTGAGAACCGGATTGAACTGGCTCAACTACTTCTGCTTCTAGAGTTGGTTGAGGTTCAGCTACTATCTCAGCTTCTTGTGGCTGTGAGCTGTGCGTATTGAAGGATGGTTGTTGAGGCGCCCATTTGTTTGACAAAGCCATGTTCATCATCTCATAGATCTTTCCTCCGAAATGTGATGGACTTTCAGGCTGCATCATATCAAACAACAGACAACCACCATTATAATCGCAAAACATTGTCAACATAGAACACCAAGATAATAAAAATAACTGCTCTATTAAAAGATGACAGTATTTAGCAAAATCTTTTACGTATAAAATTTCTTATGCATTGTGTTACGGATCTTAATCCTAATTTATAACTGAAGGGTATTATGGAGGTTTGACTATATTAAAGCAAACCACTTCTACTATAAATTTTGTGATATTGTATCCGAAGGCCACTCAACTATTCATTTTTTATCAAATAAAGCCACCGTTTATTAAAACAAACTTATAGGCCAGCCACCCAACTATTTGTTTGTTTTCGTTTACACCAACTTAGGAAAAATATATGCACGAAAACTACAAAGTGGAAATCAAGAAGCCAACAACATACAAAAGTAATACGAATGAAAAGTTAGATGTGAAACACCAATAATACCTAGAGTTCATATGCAACCCTATATGGTTAAATTTGATTTAAAAGAGTATAACTAAAATTTCAAGTCGATTTTTCTATTCATTTTGTTTTGTTATGTCAGTGTTATGTTCATTCATGCAGTTTAATAATTATCCAGTATAAATTTGCCCAAAAAATTTGGTGTAAATAAAAACAAACACATAAATGGGTCGCCTATATGAAAAAACTGCAAAGTAAAGAGATGCAATATCACTTACAGTGAAACCACTAGAAATTAATGCAGTATCATACAGAAGATCGATAGCTCTCATGGCTTCTTCATCATCACCACTGGTCTTGCAAGCAGCCTGCAGCAAGCACATATAGAAAACATATTAAAGAGCTATATCAAATATATCTAACAGAAAGCTATCCAAAAAGAGAATCATACACTCAATGTCTGAATAATTGGATGTTCTGGATTGATCTCAAGCACTCTCCTGCTTCTCATGAAGTCCAGGCTAGAAGAGTCGCCAACTGTCTGTGCCTTCATCAACCTGCCAATAAACCAAAAAGAAAATAAGTCTCGAGCCCAAATATATAGAAGCCTCAATTAAGCATGCAGCAACACAGACCGACTGAACATACTACCTTTCCATGTTTGCAGACCAACCAAACTTTCCAGAAACAAGAACACAAGGGGATGCTTTTAGACGATTCGAAATTTGAACACTGGCAACCTTGTCACCCAACCGTTTCTTCATCCAGTCACAGATATGTCCAAATTCCTGTTTCATCTCCTTTTCCTTCTCCTCATTCTTGTCACCTAAAAGGTTCCAACAAGAGAAAATGCACAAAAGTAAGTCTTTCCCTCAAAACAAATAGGACATAATTCTTTACTGTTTGACATGCATATCCACCACAGGTATTAATATGTTGTTGCTAGAAACAGATGTAACTGTTGCAAGATTATCTTTCAATTGAGATTATACAAAAACCAAGCTATTACTTTATTAACAAAAGTAAAGATTTCAGCAACGGTCATTTGAATGGGTAAAATAGAAACGTTAGTAACCGAGTATCTTTTTGAAATTGGACAATTAATTTGGGACAAAGGAGGTAGTAGAAGATTTCTTATTCCAACTCTGAGAAATGGAGAAAGCATAGAAAATAAACTAACCAATATCCAAGTCTTCCTTGCTGATGTCAACAAAGTTCTTTTCCTTGTACGCTTTGAGATTTGTGACAGCAACTTCATCGATAGGGTCAACTAAGAATAGCACCTGCAGAGAATCAAAGAGCATTTACAAGGAAGGCAAACATGAAAGTTGTAGCAGCTTGTATAGACAGAAAAGTTTACATACTTCGAGATCCTTCTCATACAGTCTCTCCAAGAACGGTGTGTTCTTTGCACTTGTGACACTGTCAGCAGCAATGTAATAGATATCTTTTTGGTCAGGTTTCATGTTCTCAACATATTCATCCAAGCTGATCATCTCTTGTTCACTCTGTGAAGAGAAAAACCGTAGCAAAGGAGCAAGACGCTTGTGGTTTTCACGGTCTTCAATGCAACCCAATTTCAGATGCTTCCCAAAGTTCTCCCAGAATTTTTCATAGTCCTAAAGCAAAGAATTTCCAAGTATAAGGCAAAGAAGGTGTTTACCTCTCGGTTCTCAACACAAAGGATTATTATTTTTTTGGTAATTATAAGGCAAAGAAGGTATTTACCTCTCGGTTCTCACTCATGGATATGCCAAGGATCATGTCAAATGCCTTCCTTACTAATCGCTTCCTCATTATTCGCACCTTTTGGATAAGAAAACTAAAATCAATATTCACGTTGTCATTCAATTTATGAGAAACAAGAAAAATATTTGAAATTTACTTACAACGCGACTTTCTTGGAGAATTTCACGTGATACATTCAATGGGAGGTCATTAGAGTCAACAACACCTTTGACAAAGCTCAAGTATCGGGGAAACTGCGTCGAATAATAAAATGAAGTAGTTAGCAATCAACTGAAAACTCCTTGCTTTATACAAAGTAAGTAGTGATTGTTCTTACCAGCTCTCCATCAAAGTCGTCTGAAATGAAGACACGTTTGACATAAAGCCTGATATTCTTAGTTTTTGGGTTAACAATGTCTTCCTTCCCCATCGGAGTGACTGCAGGCACGTAGAGAATTGATCTGAACTCAACCTCACCCTGCAAATTGAATTACATGTCAGAATATTATTTCCAATAAAACATCAAAATTATATTTTAGACGTATATCAGCAGTCTTATTCACAATGCAGTGACAAGAATACCATTTGTGTGAGCCATACCATCAATTCTTACATGACGCGAAGGTACATTAGAACCAAAAACATATAAAATAACCAAAACTAGGACTCAGCAAAATTTATATGAACTTAAATATTGGAAACATATATCTAGCATTCACCTCTGTTGTAAAGTGTGAAGATGCTAAAGGATCCAAGTACTCATTGAATGCCTTCCTGTAGAATTCATTATACTCCTGTGTTGTAACTTCCTTAGGGTTCCGAAGCTGCAAAAAAGAAGTGTTTCAGTACACATCTTCACAAACCAAAGCGCACAATATTTAAAGATAACATCATATTAGAAATGTTAACTCACCCATATAGGCTGTGTCTCGTTGGTGAGTTCCCAATCCCAGTATTTCTCAATCACTTTCTTAGTTTTCTTCTTTTTCTGTTTAGAAAATCACCATGCTCATTAGCTTTCGAACTTGGTATAGCATGAACTCGATACATATATAACTAATATAAGATACCCACTCACCTCAACGTTGTCATCAGTTCCATCCTTCTTGGCCTCAGCTGGATCCTCATCAACCTCAACCTGTTTCAAAAGAAACACTACTGAATTAGCCAAAATAGAGTTCGATGCCAGAAGTCTACCATAGGAATTACAAGTTAGCATAATAGTCTGAGACCCTCAAAAAGAGACTTATCCGTATATGAAAAGAGAGAAAATTATTATTGAAGTTTGAGAAGGTCAGAGGTACCTCTTTTGTGAATCCCTTCTCTTGCCATGTGTAAATTGGAAACGACACAAACTGCGAATAATTTTTGACGAGTCTCTCAATTCTCTCGGGATGAGCAAAACCTTTATCATCACGCTGAGTACAAACAAAATATAGTCTGTTATCACCACTGGAAGTAACAACGTAATAAAATCAAAAACAGAAACTAAATGATTTTCATATAGACCTTGAGATACAGCTTAATCGATGTTCCTCTGGGAATTAACTTCTCAGGATCAGTCTCCTCTCGAACAATGTAGGAGCTGGAATTGGCCTCCCCTTCCCACACATATTGCTTATCAGATTTAGGACTTTTTGTTGAGACGACCACCTGATAATAACATAATCAATGAGACATTTGAAGACCATGAGATCATGTATAGTTCAAAAATCACAAGGTTTATAACACAATGTACCTTATCAGCAACCAAGAAAGCTGAATAAAATCCGACACCAAATTGACCAATCAAATTGCTGTCTGTACCAGCATCTTTGCTCTCCTGCCAAAGGTAATGGTTTGTGTAATTATATCATCTTACAAAACACTCATGTTTGACATCTCGTTAGTCAAAAACATAATAAAATATTTGTAAGTATTAAAAAGAGCATGCACCTTTAAAGCTTTTAGAAACTTGGCAGTTCCACTGTGAGCAATTGTTCCAAGCGAATCAACAAGTTCTTCGTGGGTCATACCAATACCAGAGTCCCTGAATATAGCATGCAAGTTAGCAACTTTTCATGTTATTTTCCAATAATACTAGTAGCAGCTGAAATTAATCTTACGTGAGAGTAATTATTCCATTCTCTTGATCAGTTTGAATTCGGATGTCAAGTTCAGGAGCACCCTCCATAAGTTCTGGTGCAGTAACGCTAAGGAATCGCAGCTTGTCCAAGGCATCACTTGCATTACTGAAGTATGAAATATTTTTGAGTTATAGAAGAATGTTAGATGATTTGCACAAAGGCATGAAAAACCTTCATAGAAAGTTGAGTCTGCAAGTCTTCATAAACAATAAAACTACACCAAAAAATAAACTACATTGCATATTTTGTATTAAAGTTTGAAACTTGCCTGATAAGTTCCCGAAGAAACACCTCTTTGTTGCTATATAGACTGTTAACAATGAGGTCCATAAGCCGACTTACCTGCACCAGAACACAAAACATCATAAGATTCAACACAATAGTGGTAAAACTAATATAAAGAGTAAATTCCATATCTCTATATTCACACCTCTGCTTGATACTCGTATTTCTCCACAGGCACATCGGGTGTATCAAAATCAGAGGCAGTGGACTCATACCGCCTCCCAGAAGGAATCATGGTTCCCAGTTTCATTGGGTTAGCCGAAGCAGGCCCAGTGCATGAACCCGTCAAAACTGAGTACCATCTGCCGCTGGTGTCCTTCTGTCCACCCTGTTCATGTCAAGTATATGAGCAACAAAATAAAAACCCATTTGCGAGTGGTTAATAAAATATACACTTACTACACTAGGAAACTTGTTAATTTTTCACTACTGCTTCTTCAAGTATAGGAAACAAAAGTTATTCTTGGCCCGGGGGTGTTTGTTTCGGCTTATATAGCTGGCTTATGGCTTATTAAGCTTATTTGATTTTGGGCTTATGCTTCATAAGCTCACTTTTTGTGGCTTATTTTGAATCTTTTCGACTTATATAAGTTTCTTAGCTTAGGGCGTGCTTTTTTAAGCTTATATGTGGGCTTATTAGCTTATTTGATTTCGGCTTATATTTTATAAGCCTTAATTTTCTGGCTTATTTTGATATATTTATAGGCTTGTATAAGTTTATGATGTCATAATAAACTTATATAAGTCCACAAGTCTCAAAATAAGCTGAAAATTTGAGGCTTATGAAATATAATCCGAAATCAAATAAGCTCATAAGCCCACATATAAGCTTAAGCAAACACCCCCTAATATAATTAGCTTATATAAGCCGGAAAGTTTCAAAATAAGCCACAAAAAAGTGAGCTTATGAAACATAATCCCAAAACCAAATAAGCCATAAGCCGGCTATATAAGCCGAAACAAACACCCCCAAAAAAAATTCATTTTTACAACATTGAGCAAAAGAATTCATTCAAAAAACAAAATCACTTATTCTACATACAAAAAGATACAAAAAAAGAAGTGAAATTAGGTTAAGATAAAATTATACCGATTGGTTAAAAATGGGAGAAGCAACAGATACAGCAGCGGCGGCGTCTCGGCGGTGACGGCCGCCGTAACGGAGGAGAGTGTTGACAGAACGCCGTGAGATTCTGTGCATACTTGTCGGATCTAGAGTTAATTAATTGATGAAGAAAGACTGCGGTTTGAGGGTTTTGGTAGGGTTTTAATAACACTTTTTAACGAACCTTCCAGAAATGTTTCATTTTTATCTCAACCACATTCAAATATTTATTAGACTCAAATATTTCATTTTTGTCTCTTTTGGGAACATTTCTCCCGGCGAGTCCCCAACGTTCCTGAATATTACGCCACGGGGTCCAATTTCACTAACGACGTTATTTTTCCTCGCTATCTTTAGTCACATGCCAAACACACGAGGGGTATATTTATCATTTTTGTTCTTTCATGTATATGTTTAATGTTTTTTCTTCCTTTATTGCATCTTTTTTTTCTTTATTTTTTTGTCCTTTAACTCATCTATATTACTATATAAAACATTTGGGACATACTATTAATAAAATGCTTAAAATTTCAGATTCAACAGATTACTTATAATAGAAAGTAAAACGTATTAATAGGCTAATAGCTAACATTTATACAGCTCATAAATAAAAATTAACACCCATCGAATATTATTCATACTTGTAACCACTGAAAAAAGTAACACCCCAATATCATTGTAGACTTGTAACCACCATAAAAAAAGTAACAGCCTTTGAAAAGGCTATAAACGTGTACAATCCATCGCCAGTACAGCAACCATCACGACCAATACCGTCGTCATAAGTTATCTTTTTCTTAGTCTCAAGTGGTGGTGTCATGCGATATTTTTGTGTGTTTAGTATGGTTTAAGTGGTTAACCAACTATGTGGTTTTCTTTTTGGTGAGATCTAATATGATCCAAAGGGATCTGTTTTAAGTGGGTTAGCCATCGTTTGGTTGTTTGGGGTTTTACCAGCTATTTTTTTTCTTCTGGTTTTAGCCTTAACTGTTGTTGTAAAAGTTGTGGTTGTGTTGGCTTCGATTGATGGTTACTTTTGGTTGTTTGTAAACAGATTTCTTTCTTTTGTGCAAGATCTAATGTTGATAATATCGATTTGATTTGATGAGGCTGTTATGTGTTGGGGCCAATGGTTTGCATGGTTTTGATTAAGATCTAATTTCTTGTAACACAAAATATAACACTTACATGTCTTTGTGAATTTATTGTTAACCTAGAAAAGGATAGATGTGACCGGAATATTTGGTGATACAGGGAGTGCGATCAGAATGTGGATTTGTCATGGGCGTATTTGTAACTCAAATTTTTTATGGTGTTATTTGGCGGTGGTAAAGTGATACGGGGGCGGCCCGCGGCGGACCCGTGGTGGTTGATGGTGGATGAAGTTGGCAGAGGTGATGAAGGGGGTGGTGGGACAGTGGTGATTGTTTATCACAGTCCTATCGATGGAGGTAATGAAAGAAAAAGTTATAATATAGAATTTGATTATGATCGGATCTTAGTTGGAATCTGATTTAGTATTTAAGGCTTGGTTGTCGTGGGATCTTGGTGGTTATTTCTAGAGATCTGTGAGTGGTGAAGTCGCTATATGGTGGTTGAAGGGGAAGGTGGGGGTGGGTTAAAGGACGACGGTGGGTTTGTTGTAAGTCAAGAGTTGTAGGATGTGTATGGTTTACCCTAGATGGTAAAATACTAGAATATATGGGATTACGGGGAAACAAGTTTTAAAATCAATATTTGAAAGATTTGTTTTAAAGGTGGGAATGTGATGGTGTCTAATTTTTTAGTTTTCTATATTAGCATTGTACAACATTTATTGTCTTGAAAAATTAATGCGACATTGTTGGAAGAATCCGTGTAATTATTTAATTCTATTTTTAATTATCAAATATTGGCAATGACAAATATAGATTAAATTATATATATTTTCCAAACTACTAACAAACCATACACCTACGTTATCAACATAATCAATAAGAATATGTTCATGCCCTTATGATTAATGTTGTAACAAATGTGACAATATATTATCACAAAGGTTTAATATCATTTGACATTGTCAACAATGATACAGTTAGACTTATTTTCAACGGCAATAGTAAGTAGTAACATGAAATGTTTATTTGATGCGCATAATAATAATGCTAAGTTACAAACCATGCAAAGTTGCAAATATATCATGCAAAGCAATATAAGATAGATAAAAAATTAACAAATGTCTTGAATCAATCACTCTTTTAGTGTATCTTTTGTTGTGTACTTTATTTAGAAGTAACTCTTTTAACTTTCATCATGTTGTTCTTACAATTAAAAAGTTCATTACCAAATTTCATTTTGAAAAACTATAAAGTATGCATGCTATGTAACTATATAACTCAATGTGTATTTGTAAAAGCAAACTCATATTTGTGTATATAAAACTCTTGATGACGTATTTTAATGATCTCCTACCTTGATAATGGGGGAGTTAATACGGACCCTCCCATAGGGGGGGGGGGGTTTGTGAGGCCTTGTGCATTGCGGGTTTATACGTTGTGCATCGCGGTTTGTACATTTTGACCGAAACCCCCTATTTGTCATGATGACGTACCCTTCGATCAGGTCGAAGGACCCCCCTTCGACCTCAGTTGAATTTGCATTACGAAGACCCAAGTCTTTCTTCATAAGTCGTTGGTGGCATAAAATCATTCATCATTGATATGGTTACCAGTTGGGAATTCGCCAGCCGAAGGCCTACGCCCTTCGGAGTCTTCTCTTGAAGGCACTAAGACAAAGGAGAACATTGACTTGGTCTTCCCCCACGTTCCCACTATCTCCTTAGCTTCCCCGCCAAGACATAGAGAGTGGGGATGAAGCCCTAGCGATTACCACAAATCATGGGACGCCCCCATGATCTCCGAAACGTGTGCAAACACTCTCCAAGTTTATTTCTTCATCTATAAATAGGTTGGACGAGTCATTTCAATGGTATGTTCACTCAACACAGTATTTCACATACTCTACATTACTTACAACACATATCACATACTTACTCTCACGCCGGAGGTGGTTCGCAGGGCCCAACCCCTGCGTAATCACTTAACGAAGTGTCTACTATTTCTTATTGCAGATTGGCTACAAGTTTGGCGCAAGCATATCACCCCTCATACCCTTCGATCACCATCGAAGGTCTGATCGTACGAATTATTGTACAATCATGTCACATCATAGGGGGTCTTAATAACATAACCCCTTGATAATATCACCGAGTACCATCTCTATATTCGCAGAGTCAGGAGAGTAGCTTGTTATTTTTACATGGCATAATATACCATTTGTTAAAGTTATTTCAACCTAAAACATCTCGTTATCCGTTAAGAATAACTCATTATTGAAAAGTAATTCATCACTTAAAATATTAGTTTCAGGGTATCCGCCCGCCGTAACGCGCGAGTACCCTGCTAGTTTTTTAATTGTTTATTTATTTGTTCTTTTAATAAAAAATTTCATGTGGGTCCTTTTACTACCAATCATACTCTTTTCTTCTTCACCCACCGACGCCACCACCGCCCACCAACTTCGAATATTGTTCACAATTTGTTATTCACTTTTCTATGTTGTACTAGTATAAAAAAAATCCAAGAGAAACAACGTATGACAATTTTGTATATAGTTTATCACATAGATATGTACTCGTATTAAAATAACTACAAACACAAATAATTTATACAAATAATAAGACATCCATAGATCCATGTACTAATATTTATATCAATTCTTCCATTCTGCACTCAAAAAATAAACCATAAAAGTTACATAGCTAACATTTGATTGTTCCAAAAGTCTTAAATGGAAAGTAACTATAATCACAACCATACCGAAAACTTATCATAACCTCATACCTCTGATTTGGTCTTCCTTGGTAAAAAAGAAACCAAAAAAAAAAAAAAAAACGAGAACTATAAACCTTAACCAAACCGAGAACAACACCAAGCACAAATCGAATACTTTATAACTAAACCGAATTTTTTTGTTGACCTCAGACCTTAAGTCCTCACTGGTCAAGAAAAAAATAAAAGAAAAGGTCTACAAACAACAATAACCAATAACCTCAATTCCCCATCCCAACTTGAACAACAATCAACTATCAACTATAACCAACTTCAAAACCATCTCACTTAAACTAACTCGAAAATTAAAATAAGATGTCGGGTTTAGGAAAAGTGTAACATAATCGCAGATCTATAAAGATCTTCACAACCCATCATAGATCTTAACACAAGAACAAGAATAAGAAAGTTAAATGAAATAAAATCAAGATCTCAGATTTTCTCTTTAATCGTAACTGATTCTACATGCATCTTAAAAGAAGTTCATCATAGATCTAAACGAAACAAAAACACAACAACACCTTACCCGAGACCCGTGTTGGGATCTTGAAGCTAAAGTGCACAAATATTTCATTCGAACTTGTCTTTGAACTAACTGTATTTTTGTTTGGCGTTTAGAGAAGGACAAGAAAGGTATAAACTTGTCTTTGGTATTTGTTAGTTAGTGTAAGTTTAGCTTCAAAACTTCGAAAGTAACAAAAGCCATACCTGTAAGATGGATGGCATAATGCGAAACGATGGCTTTGTAGCATTTGAGTCAACATGAGTATACTCAATCTGTACTCGGAAATGATCATGAAATCGGGCACAACAGATGTGTTAGCCCGTGATATTGCACCATTGTTGTATCGGGCTCAAGCCCATTGTCTAGAATGTACTATCTAGGATTATTTATACGTGATTGTAAATGTAATTGGCAATAAATCAATCATCAGTTATCCATTATGTATTTACATGGTACCAGGCCATTAAACATATCAATCCTTTCCTAAACCCAACCCCCGCACCTGTTTCTGTCATGTAAAGTGTCGTGTACATAACTTCCATTGTCAATTCATTATTCAAGTTAATCATTATAAACGTGTTGGTGATTT
This sequence comes from Chrysanthemum seticuspe, assembly GCA_019973895.1. Classification (NCBI taxonomy): domain Eukaryota; kingdom Viridiplantae; phylum Streptophyta; class Magnoliopsida; order Asterales; family Asteraceae; genus Chrysanthemum; species Chrysanthemum seticuspe. Next base: position 40,558,943 of record BPTQ01000006.1, read on the forward strand.
GTGTTTCAGTCACAAATCCACACCTTTTGCTTATTCGTTCTTGTGCTTAGTTGGTCACAAGTTGTTGCTTCCTGTCACTTACATAAAATTGTTGCATACACCATTCTAATATACAAAACCCTAACAGCCTTACATCACACTCACCATCATGGTTGGATCCGAAACACCAATCATCCCTTTATCAGAAAAGCTATCCCAAGTTACTCACCATCATCTCATTACACGGGTTCCGGTTAAACTCGATCTAGATAATTGGAACTATAGTTCCTGGGAGTTCTACTTTGAACAGCTTTGTGACACCTATGATGTCACCAAATACATCCATGGTCTTCCTAATGCACCAGGTTCGAGCACCCCTCCTGTTTTCACGTCCGAGGAAGCTAAGGTGGATACGATCGTTCGTTCATGGATCTATTCCACTCTCACCGAATCCCTTCAAGCTCGGTTGGTGGTGACACGTCCCAAAGCTTATAAGGAAACATGGGACCTTCTGGTTGACATTATCAAGGACAACAAACGATCACGCACTAACGCCTTAAAGGCGGAATTGCGATCCGTTAAACTTGGTGATCAAAGCATAGAGATGTACTTTCGAAAGATAGAGACTCTTGTCATTGTTTTAAAGAGTCTTGACTCAAAAGTTAACGACGAAGATGTTGCTCATTACGCCCTTGAAGGCCTTCCCGACAAGTATGATCAAGTCGTTGGCATCATGCACAACAAAGATCCCTTCCCCGACCTAAAGATGGCACGTTCGATGCTTATTACCGAGGAGATGAGACTCGAATCTAAAGCTATCTCACTCCCTGTGGACTCCTCCTCCTCATCATCGTTGGTTCTCATGACGGAAAAGGTATAGCTCGTAACCCTTTTAATCCTCAAGTTAAATCACGACACCCATGCATTAATTTTGCTAGAGGTCATTGTCGGTATGGAATGGGGTGTAAGTTTGTGCATGACTCCCACCCTAGAACCCCTAGTCGACACCCTGAAACAAAAGACACAAGTGCCACTGAGGAGCTAATTGTAAAACTTTTGGGAAAAATGGGAATTACGGGCCTACAAACCTGTAAAACCTTAAAAATCTAAAACGTGTGAAAAGACTATTTTACCCCTCAAATTTAATATGTATAAAATACGGAAAATATGTCAATGCTCATCAAATGTAAATTCAATCTAACTTATAAATAATTGAAGAACCAAATGTACGAGATCATTAAAAATACTTACGCTTACGTCTAAAATAAACCACACGCTACTAAATGTGCATGGGCCGAAACATTTGCTAACCATTGTAACTTAATTCAAGGCCATTTAAAGATTGATTTGGGCCCTTTGTTTTCCTTTTTACTTGGCAGAACCGAACACCGTATGTCACTTTTATCTTATTTGTAAACATTATGTTAAAACAAATGCATGACAAATGAAATTAAAAAGCCCATAGGGTTAAGTTGGAAAGTGAATAATTATGTTGTGATTTTTCCTTGATATTCGGCCATATCCCACGCCTTGATATTCTGTTGTGATTCTGTTGTGATTTTAATATCACTTATTCGCTTACCAATCCACATCTCAAAAACACACATAAACCCTAATCATAAAAGTGACGGCAAGTCTTGGTTTCTTCCTTCTCCATTCGACCAAAGCTAGCATAAGAAGGTGGTTGTGATCGTGAGTCTTTGGTTCGAAGGCTGCTGTGATTACGGGTTCGAAGTCGAAAGGTGGCTGTTGGTTTGGCTTGGTTTGTGATCGAGACATGTTCGTGGTTTAGTTCGAAGAGTTTTGGTTCGTTGAATATATTGGTTCGAAAGTATTGATATTAGTAGCCTGATCCTCATCTCGTTCTTGTGTTACTCTCGTGCAACCGATCGTAAGTTACCCTAAGATCTTGTTTGATATCCTTTATAATTCGTATAAGCATGTGTCACGTCATGTCACTTGTTCATTTTCGTTTCGTTTAAATAAAAGTCAATGCGAAGATAAAATAAACCTTGACAGGATAATGTGAAGATCGACTATGTATATGATCTAATCGAATGGCTAATATATATATATATAACATGAATGGTTAAGTTTGTGTCTTTGCTTGTATTGTAGTAGCATTCATGAGTTGGAAATGTTAAGTTATGCGTATGGTTGTGGTCTCCAAATGAATTCATGCGTAGTGTTATTTTAACAAATGGTCTACATTCATTTTATACATACTGAGATTACAAACACAAAAGAGTAGAGTATGCATGGTCTTGTAATGTAAATCGAAGCTAATCGCGGGACTTATGGTTGAGTTTTTCGGATTTTTTGAAAGTGTGTCGGGTAAGTCGAGTTGGAGGTTAATAGTCACGGGTGTTTAATTGGTCGTGTCGGTTAGTCGTTTAAACCGCGATCGAGACTTAAGTTGGCATGTTGAAATCGATTTGAAATATAAGAAAAAGAAATGAAAGGCTACTGTACGAGGTATTTATGTTGCATGTTAATATATTTATATATTTTTAATTTTAACACTCATCTTTAGATAGTGGTCCATGCAAACCCTGAACTTTGTTAAGTTGTTACTTTTGACCCTAATTTTTGGAATCTATCATATTTGACCTATAATTTTACTATATTGTCATATTAAACCTTTAAATTTACCATTTATCATTTGTAATCCCTAAGTTTGGCAAATTAATAATTATTACCCTAAAGTATCTATTTTGGTCCATTTCTAAAAATGAGAATAAGCTTAATAACTCTAAAAATATTAATACGATTATTCGTTATGACTTAAATGAGCTAATAAGTATTGTACGAACCGTAATCCATGTAGATTCGTTGAAGAAGACGTGGCGCCGTATCTTTGTGTTTATTCATTCGTTTGCTTTCCTTTCGTCGGCGTTAAGGTACAGATATTCTATCCCTTTTCAGTAGGGGTTTCTCATGATTCGTTTACATATTTCGATATCAGCTTTGAACCGTTATATTTTACACTGAGCCTTCTTATTAGGGCTTCCCTTTCACTTTACTTCGTTTATAATATTCCATTTTCTATGGCTCCTTATGCTATGACCCTTTGATATTGATCCTCTGTTATTGGACCTCTGTAAACCATTGCTATTGACCCCTCTGTTATTGGACCTCTGTTATTGAACTAATGTTACTAAACCTTTGATACTGAATTTTGATATTGAACTGCTACTACTGAATTTTGATATTGAACTGCTATTACTGAATTTTGATATTGAACTGTTGCTATCAACCTTTGAATGGTGAACTACTGATATTGAACCTCTGATTATTATGACTGACATATTGCTACACTGTGGACCTTGTCGGACCCTTCAGATTGATACCCGAGCCAAATACTGTTAACTAGTCATGGGGGTTCCATGACCGTGTCATTGATGCACCAATGGCATGACTTTAGTGTGGTTGAGTGATGTTCCACACCGTCCCTTTCTGTTATTTGATTATGAGCTCGATATATATTGTATGGCCACTATCTGTCTGCAGGGGCGTATGGATGCATCCTAGATCTGTACTGTACTGTTACTGATATATATAGTGATGTGGTGCGTGTGTGCAATACACCCCCTCACGGTCTGGGAGCTAGCTACTCCACTAGTCACTGAGGTCTCCCCTCCTATTGTCTGGTATTCCGAGGTCACCCCTCCGAATACGATGGTTACTACTGATTACTGGGATGCTATTGCCACTACTGATATTACTGTACTGTACTGTTGGCTCGGGATAGATTTCTGACAACCCTTACACTGTTGATATACTTATATTGTACCATTTGTTTACCCAACGCACCATATTCTGTATTGACTGCCCGTTACCCTGTACCCTTATGTGACTTAAGTTATTATATGATTATTGAATTTGATTATGCTTTTACATGTTTATGTGACTACCGTTTACTGCTACGATGTGATTAATATGTGACTATGTGATTCATCTGTTGTCATCCGATTATATGTTATCTCCCTGTTATGTGATCCCTCTGAGTTCCTGGTGACCATGCTAGTGTTTGATCGATTGTTTTGTTTGTTTGTCTTGTATACCTCGTTCAGTTAATCTCATGGACTATGACTGTCCGTTAGTATCTTTATCTGCTTATTTTGACCTGCCATGGTTACAATTCTGTTTATGCTACTGTTGGATTGGATAAATGGTTCAACTTATGTTGTCCGGCTTGTTAACTTGTTTAATTGCCCTGCTATGTCTTTAATTCATTCTATTATAGCGTTCATGCTGAATTTATACTTGATACGTGTGGCTACCATGTTTGACTGCTGATGGTATTTCTGCTGTTGTGATACTTGTGACATCATTAACTGTGGGTTACTTGACCTGTGTGATTGCCATGCTCACTTTCTAATTAGTTACTTTCGCTAGCTTTTGGACTCCCGTTTGGCTTATATGTACTCTGACTTCCTGATTTATTGTAAGCCTGGTTATTTAGATGTGCTTCCGTATATGTCATCAATGTGTTATGTGCTTGTCCTCCTCTGTTATCTGTTCCTTCTGGATATCGGTATAATTGTGTTTTCTGCAGGAATCCTCATCGACTCATTGTTTCCTTTCCATTGCGACATTGTTATTGTTTACTCTGTTTCATTTCATATTTCTGATTCTGTTTAGCTTTCGTTTTGTTATATCTGTTCACTGGGCTTTTTAAGCTCAGCCGCATTTCTTTCCCTGCGGCAGGTGTTTAGGTTTTGAAGATGGGCTTGATTGGGCTGAGAGTTGGATTATTCGAGTAGACCGACTTGAGTCACCTTACCATTTTGGATTTAAATTGAAGAGCTATTGTTTTAGATTTCACTTTACTTTTGGACATATTGGATTTTGTATTTTCTTTGTAAGTCATCTGATTATATGACGTGGTAATTTATTTTATAAGGTTTTCGTTTGCAAAATTTTAATTGTATGTTCTGATATGACACCAGAATGTGACACTTCTACCCTTGTCGGGTTGGGGTGTTAAAATTATGGTATCAGAGCTAAGGTTTCGTCTTGTTGACCTTAGGATTGACCTGTGAGGACTTGGGTAGACATTAGGCTTCCGGCTGTTCTGATCTCTTTCGATTCCTTTTGATTGTCGTTCAGATTTGACTTCGATAATTTTTGTCTTCACTATCTTGGCCTTCTTCCCTTCACATTTGATTTTATATTTTGTCTTCGCACTTCCGTTTGTCGATCGTTAGATGGAGACTAACCGTGGAGCCGAATATGATGGGCCGACCCTGCGTTGCTGCAACAGTCTCTGAACTGGAGAGGTTCGTGAAGCAGAAGCCACACCTGACTGCCGTGCTGCTGGAGGCATCAGGATGATGCTGGAGGGAGCTAGACGGATCAACCAAAGGCGCAACGACGGAGAAAAGGTTCAACCGGTGTCTGAGAAGGTTCATCTACTTCATACGATTTGGGCGCAACTTATGTTACTCCTATTCGTTTGTCATGCGTTTTGAGGCGGTTTGATATTCTGTTAAGTGATTCTGATCGGTATTGCTTTTCTGGATTTGTTCGGAACTCGGTTTGAATCGTGAAGTTTTATCGTTTGGCATTTTGTTAATATCTCAGCTTTTCTTTTGGATCGTCAATAATGAGTCATGAGGAACCGTTTCGAGCAAGTTGGTGGCCTTCTTCTTTGGTGATATGGTAAGTTGTTTGATGAAGTTTATGTTGTATATATATGAATCTGGCCTGCTTTGGTGTGTTACTTGATATCGGTATGTGATATGTTTTGTGTGTTATTGGTTATTGGTTGTCATGACCCGGGACGGAATATGATGATAATAAGAACTTGTTATGTGATGCAAGTATTATGACGCCTGATCAACGTGATAATACCGAGATCATATAATTTGAACTTATTGAAGTCATAAGACGTCTTGGGAAATGCCTGGGGTGGTACATGAATGGAATATGACTTGTATCCGTTATTTGGCACTCCTCATGTTCGTTTGAAATTCTGTACCTCCTTGCGAGATTCTCACTGACATCTGTTACGTATAGGTCTTGTACTCTTTGGACTCGAAATCGTTATAATTTGTGCGAAACTATGTATTGCTACGTCTGCCCTAAACTTGTACGTCTCCGTGTACCTCTGCGACTTCAATTTTCGAGGACGAAAATTTTCTTTTAGAAGGGAAGAGTTGTAAAACCTTAAAAATCTAAAACGTGTGAAAAGACTATTTTACCCCTCAAATTTAATATGTATAAAATACGGAAAATATGTCAATGCTCATCAAATGTAAATTCAATCTAACTTATAAATAATTGAAGAACCAAATGTACGAGATCATTAAAAATACTTACGCTTACGTCTAAAATAAACCACACGCTACTAAATGTGCATGGGCCGAAACATTTGCTAACCATTGTAACTTAATTCAAGGCCATTTAAAGATTGATTTGGGCCCTTTGTTTTCCTTTTTACTTGGCAGAACCGAACACCGTATGTCACTTTTATCTTATTTGTAAACATTATGTTAAAACAAATGCATGACAAATGAAATTAAAAAGCCCATAGGGTTAAGTTGGAAAGTGAATAATTATGTTGTGATTTTTCCTTGATATTCGGCCATATCCCACGCCTTGATATTCTGTTGTGATTCTGTTGTGATTTTAATATCACTTATTCGCTTACCAATCCACATCTCAAAAACACACATAAACCCTAATCATAAAAGTGACGGCAAGTCTTGGTTTCTTCCTTCTCCATTCGACCAAAGCTAGCATAAGAAGGTGGTTGTGATCGTGAGTCTTTGGTTCGAAGGCTGCTGTGATTACGGGTTCGAAGTCGAAAGGTGGCTGTTGGTTTGGCTTGGTTTGTGATCGAGACATGTTCGTGGTTTAGTTCGAAGAGTTTTGGTTCGTTGAATATATTGGTTCGAAAGTATTGATATTAGTAGCCTGATCCTCATCTCGTTCTTGTGTTACTCTCGTGCAACCGATCGTAAGTTACCCTAAGATCTTGTTTGATATCCTTTATAATTCGTATAAGCATGTGTCACGTCATGTCACTTGTTCATTTTCGTTTCGTTTAAATAAAAGTCAATGCGAAGATAAAATAAACCTTGACAGGATAATGTGAAGATCGACTATGTATATGATCTAATCGAATGGCTAATATATATATATATAACATGAATGGTTAAGTTTGTGTCTTTGCTTGTATTGTAGTAGCATTCATGAGTTGGAAATGTTAAGTTATGCGTATGGTTGTGGTCTCCAAATGAATTCATGCGTAGTGTTATTTTAACAAATGGTCTACATTCATTTTATACATACTGAGATTACAAACACAAAAGAGTAGAGTATGCATGGTCTTGTAATGTAAATCGAAGCTAATCGCGGGACTTATGGTTGAGTTTTTCGGATTTTTTGAAAGTGTGTCGGGTAAGTCGAGTTGGAGGTTAATAGTCACGGGTGTTTAATTGGTCGTGTCGGTTAGTCGTTTAAACCGCGATCGAGACTTAAGTTGGCATGTTGAAATCGATTTGAAATATAAGAAAAAGAAATGAAAGGCTACTGTACGAGGTATTTATGTTGCATGTTAATATATTTATATATTTTTAATTTTAACACTCATCTTTAGATAGTGGTCCATGCAAACCCTGAACTTTGTTAAGTTGTTACTTTTGACCCTAATTTTTGGAATCTATCATATTTGACCTATAATTTTACTATATTGTCATATTAAACCTTTAAATTTACCATTTATCATTTGTAATCCCTAAGTTTGGCAAATTAATAATTATTACCCTAAAGTATCTATTTTGGTCCATTTCTAAAAATGAGAATAAGCTTAATAACTCTAAAAATATTAATACGATTATTCGTTATGACTTAAATGAGCTAATAAGTATTGTACGAACCGTAATCCATGTAGATTCGTTGAAGAAGACGTGGCGCCGTATCTTTGTGTTTATTCATTCGTTTGCTTTCCTTTCGTCGGCGTTAAGGTACAGATATTCTATCCCTTTTCAGTAGGGGTTTCTCATGATTCGTTTACATATTTCGATATCAGCTTTGAACCGTTATATTTTACACTGAGCCTTCTTATTAGGGCTTCCCTTTCACTTTACTTCGTTTATAATATTCCATTTTCTATGGCTCCTTATGCTATGACCCTTTGATATTGATCCTCTGTTATTGGACCTCTGTAAACCATTGCTATTGACCCCTCTGTTATTGGACCTCTGTTATTGAACTAATGTTACTAAACCTTTGATACTGAATTTTGATATTGAACTGCTACTACTGAATTTTGATATTGAACTGCTATTACTGAATTTTGATATTGAACTGTTGCTATCAACCTTTGAATGGTGAACTACTGATATTGAACCTCTGATTATTATGACTGACATATTGCTACACTGTGGACCTTGTCGGACCCTTCAGATTGATACCCGAGCCAAATACTGTTAACTAGTCATGGGGGTTCCATGACCGTGTCATTGATGCACCAATGGCATGACTTTAGTGTGGTTGAGTGATGTTCCACACCGTCCCTTTCTGTTATTTGATTATGAGCTCGATATATATTGTATGGCCACTATCTGTCTGCAGGGGCGTATGGATGCATCCTAGATCTGTACTGTACTGTTACTGATATATATAGTGATGTGGTGCGTGTGTGCAATACACCCCCTCACGGTCTGGGAGCTAGCTACTCCACTAGTCACTGAGGTCTCCCCTCCTATTGTCTGGTATTCCGAGGTCACCCCTCCGAATACGATGGTTACTACTGATTACTGGGATGCTATTGCCACTACTGATATTACTGTACTGTACTGTTGGCTCGGGATAGATTTCTGACAACCCTTACACTGTTGATATACTTATATTGTACCATTTGTTTACCCAACGCACCATATTCTGTATTGACTGCCCGTTACCCTGTACCCTTATGTGACTTAAGTTATTATATGATTATTGAATTTGATTATGCTTTTACATGTTTATGTGACTACCGTTTACTGCTACGATGTGATTAATATGTGACTATGTGATTCATCTGTTGTCATCCGATTATATGTTATCTCCCTGTTATGTGATCCCTCTGAGTTCCTGGTGACCATGCTAGTGTTTGATCGATTGTTTTGTTTGTTTGTCTTGTATACCTCGTTCAGTTAATCTCATGGACTATGACTGTCCGTTAGTATCTTTATCTGCTTATTTTGACCTGCCATGGTTACAATTCTGTTTATGCTACTGTTGGATTGGATAAATGGTTCAACTTATGTTGTCCGGCTTGTTAACTTGTTTAATTGCCCTGCTATGTCTTTAATTCATTCTATTATAGCGTTCATGCTGAATTTATACTTGATACGTGTGGCTACCATGTTTGACTGCTGATGGTATTTCTGCTGTTGTGATACTTGTGACATCATTAACTGTGGGTTACTTGACCTGTGTGATTGCCATGCTCACTTTCTAATTAGTTACTTCCGCTAGCTTTTGGACTCCCGTTTGGCTTATATGTACTCTGACTTCCTGATTTATTGTAAGCCTGGTTATTTAGATGTGCTTCCGTATATGTCATCAATGTGTTATGTGCTTGTCCTCCTCTGTTATCTGTTCCTTCTGGATATCGGTATAATTGTGTTTTCTGCAGGAATCCTCATCGACTCATTGTTTCCTTTCCATTGCGACATTGTTATTGTTTACTCTGTTTCATTTCATATTTCTGATTCTGTTTAGCTTTCGTTTTGTTATATCTGTTCACTGGGCTTTTTAAGCTCAGCCGCATTTCTTTCCCTGCGGCAGGTGTTTAGGTTTTGAAGATGGGCTTGATTGGGCTGAGAGTTGGATTATTCGAGTAGACCGACTTGAGTCACCTTACCATTTTGGATTTAAATTGAAGAGCTATTGTTTTAGATTTCACTTTACTTTTGGACATATTGGATTTTGTATTTTCTTTGTAAGTCATCTGATTATATGACTTGGTAATTTATTTTATAAGGTTTTCGTTTGCAAAATTTTAATTGTATGTTCTGATATGACACCAGAATGTGACACTTCTACCCTTGTCGGGTTGGGGTGTTACAAAACCACACCCACTGCCTCCCCACAATGCACCTATATGACCCCCACTGGACATGTAGCCTACCTCACACCTCACAATCCACAACCTACTTACCCAGTTATTCACCAAAACCCAACTTACCCACCTGGTTTTGGATATCCCTCTCACCCCGTGACCAACATTCAAAACCAAATGCATTATCTAAACCAACCTATAGTACCTAGTCACTATACAGCCAAGCCAAACTAATACCACAACAGCCCTCAAGCCTGGCCCATATAACCTCACATGCTTACCAGGCCCAACAGTCACATATGGTCCCAACAGCCCACCTATCTTTGGTTCCTGCTCAGCCGAATACAACAGCCTCCATAGCTTCTCCAACTTCACCCCCGAGACAAGAGACTACTTTACCTCATGCTTTTACGGTCGGGACTCTCCATGATCCAACAACTGGAGCATGGAATATGAACACAGGTGCGAGTTTACATCTTAATGCATCCATTAATAGTATTAGTTATGCTCTTAATACGTGTATGTATCCATCCGTCTCAGTTGGTGACGGCCATTCTATACCCGTCATTAACACAGGGCATAGCATTTTGCCTACTCCCTCTCGCCCACTTCACCTTAATTACGTTCTTATTACCCCTAACATTGTAAAAAATTTAATTTCAGTCCGTTAATTTGTTCGTGATAATAAATGCACTGTTGAATTTGATCCTTTGGTTTTTCTGTTAAGGATTTCATGACGCGTCGGGTTCTTCTCCGATGTGACAGCTCAGGTGACCTTTACCATGTCACAGCTCCGTCTCCCATTCCTCAAGCTCTCCTTGTTAGTCAGCACACGTGGCATCAGTGACTTGGACATCCAGGAAGCGAAGTGATGCGGCGTCTTGTTTCCAATAATTTTATATCGTGTAATAAAGAGAAGTCTCCTGTGCTTTGCCATGCTTGTCAACTTGGCAAACACACTAGACTTCCATTTGTCAGTTCTGACACTATTGTTAATGCTTGTTTTGATATTATTCACTCTGATGTATGGACTTCCCCCATTTCAAGTCTTTCAGGTTTTAAATATTATGTTCTGTTTCTTGATCATTATTCTCATTTTGTTTGGGTATACCCCTTAATTAACAAATCTGATGTTATGTCCAAATTTATTATGTTTCGTAACTATGTTCGCACACAATTCCAGTGTGAAATACGATCCTTTCAGTGTGATCATGGGGTGAATTTGACAACCGAAACCTTCATAAACTTTTTGCCGATAATGGCATTCAATTTCGCTTTTCATGCCCAAAAACATCCCAACAAAACGGTAAATCTGAAAGGATGGTTCGTACCATTAACAATCAAATTCGGACCTTACTCTTCCAAGCAAAATTCCCACCAACATTTTGGGTCGAAGCCCTAAATATGGCCGTACACCTAATCAATATTTTTCCATCAACCGCTATAGCCAACGAAATTCCCTACACTCGCCTTTTTGGTCGAAACCCTGACTACAGCCTCATACGCACATTTGGATGCTTATGTTACCCTCACCTTTACCCTAACCACAAACTTGAACCATGAGCCACTCCCTCAATTTACATAGGTCAAGCTTCAAACCACCCAGATATCGCTGCCTTAGCCTTCAAACCAATAAAATAATCCTTTCTCGTCATGTAACCTTTGATGAGACTATTTTTCCTTATGGCACATCCACACCAACACAGACTTCTACATATACCTTCTTAGACGACAAACTAGATATAAATCCTATCCTACCAACTTCACTTCCCAGACAAACACCTATCCCTTTACCTGAAACTACAACTCCACCTATACCACACAACATTGTCACTCATGAGGATCACCCAGCACAATCTCCTGAGTCAAATCCATCACCCGCTGCACCACAAACCCCACCTACTCCTATTCACCACCCAACTATTATTCCAGATCCTCCACATAACCCAAACCGTGTGTCAACTCACTCCATGGTCACACGTTTTCGTGTCAGGACAAACCGTCCCACTCAGCGTCTAAATATGCTTATATCTTCTATCTCTCCTTTACCTAAATCCCATCGTGAAGCCTTTAAAAACCCTCACTGGCAAAATGCTATGCAAGATGAATACACTGCGCTTATTAAGAACAAAACTTGGACTCTTGTACCCAGACCCCCGGATGCCAATATTATTCGTTGCATGTGGCTTTTTCGCTACAAGTACCTGGCTTATGGCACTCTCAGTCGCTACAAGGCTCGGCTTGTAGCAAATGGCAGTACTCAGTTGGAGGGGGTTGATGTCGATGAGACTTTTAGCCCGGTGGTTAAACCAGGTACTATAACGACTGTTATGAGCTTAGCCATTTCTAGACATTTGCCGATTCACCAGCTCGATGTCAAGAATGCCTTTTTACATGGTGATTTGTCAGATACTGTTTATATGCATCAGCCTCCCGGATTTCGGGATTCTACTCATCCTGATTATGTTTGTCTCCTACATAGGTCTCTATACGGGCTCAAGCAGGCCCCCAGAGCTTGGTTTCAGCGCTTTGCTAGTTATATCACACGGGTTGGATTCTCTCATAGCCGTTGTGACTCATCGTTGATTATATTTTGATAGGGGACGGACACTGCCTACTTATTACTCTATGTTGATGATATTGTGCTCACCGCATCCTTAGACAGGTTACTCCAGCAGATTATTGGGTCTTTACATCAGGAGTTTGCTATGATGGATTTGGGATCACTTAATTACTTTCTGGGTATCTTTGTTACACGCGATGTTGGAATCACTCCTAAACCTTAATTCAAGTGTTAGCTTAATATGGCCTTTATGTTAGTATTTAGCCTTAGGCTTATGTAGAAGTCCTATAAGCCTAGGCCCAAGCCCATAAGAGAAAGAAAGGGACTAGAAGTGTTGCCCTAGCTCCCTCTCCTATAAATACCTTGTAATAACCCTCACTTGAGGGTTGGTTGTTCAATTTCATTCTCTTTCACTTCATACGCATAACCTTTCATTACTCATACGCATAAGTGTTTGTTTGTGATTGTTCAACCGATCTATCTCTTCTCTATTTCTACATATTGATGCTTATGTTACATATATGATGACCTAACAGTGGTATCAATTGCCAAATAGTTGGGTGAATCATTCTTGTTGTTAAAAGTGAGTTTCGGTCTTACGCGTAACAACGGTTAGAACTTTGGTTCGCTTAAAAACTTATTTTTTACACTTTTCAATCCAATATTCTTGTATTTTCAACATTCTAAGGTGTTAAAATAACTGTTTTTGGCAAAAAGTTTCAAACTTTACGTGTGGTTTTTTACGTGGTAGCAGTTCTACGCATAACGTGTTTTTACGCTTTGGATCATCAAGTTTCACACTCTTGTATTATTTTGGTGATATTGAAGCTATTTTATCACAAAAATCTGGTTTGGAAACATCATTTGGCAAAAATCACTTTTGGCTAATTCTTACGCGTAAGTGAAACCCTAATCTTACGCGTAACTTGTCCTTGGTTTGATCTTCAGTTTCGTGGCTTACTCAGTGATTTTCTTGCTTGGATAAGCCTGAAATCACTTCGACTTTGGATATCTTTTGCACTGTGATAGTGTAAAAGATCATTTGGGCAAAACCCTAAAATTACGCATAAGCATAAGCTTACGCGTAGAACTCATTACGCATAAGATTTATCTTACGCCTAAGCTCTGTCTTACGCATAAGTTAATCCTACGCCTAAGTTTTCTACGCATAACTTCTTGTCTACGCATAACTTTAGTGCTTTCTCATTACTTACGCGTAAGCTAATCCTACGCGTAACTATTACTGTTACGCGTATCTTTGGTGTTTTTACGCTTAAGTGGTACTTTGCTCTTCTGTGATTTCTACGCCTAAGGATACCTCATCAACAACGGTTCATTCGACTACAAAGATCCATTTAACAACACAAGTTTTCAGCATGTCACAACCACCATACTTTAGCTATTTCCCTTACACTTATCATCAACAACAACATCAACAACTAAGTCCACAACATCAACAATTTAATCATCAACAACAAATTTATCAACAACAATTTAATCAACAACATACTCCACAACTTGCAGCAATTTCACAACCTCAAATGGTTCAACCACCACCAAGTCTTCAAGTACAACCTTACACAAACTTCTACAATCAACATCCATCCAGGAATACTATGAAGGAACCGGCATGGTTTGGCAAGATGTGTGAAGCCTTAAGTAGCCAACAATCAATTCATGAAGCTGGCTGATGAGTGTCTAAATACTCATCATTTTTGTACAATCTAAACTGCAAAATCATCTGAAAACACTCAGAAATGCATCAAAATGATGAAAATATCACAAATCAGTGTTTTATGTGTTTTAAATGCAAAAATATCAAAATCAGATGAAAAATGATTCAAGTTTGCAAAATTGGCAGTTTTAGTCCCCTAAGTTTCAAAAGTTGTCAAAAACAGTCCCTGGTAAATCAAAATGTGGAATTTTATCATTCAAGGTCCCTGAAATATTCTAAGTTGTTAAAAATGGTCCTTGAATGAATCTTTGGTCAAATGGCGGAAAAGGTCCCTCAAGTTTAAAAAATGGCAAAAATAGTCCTTGGATATTTTAAAATGAAAAATTATCAAATATCATCCTTGTACTATCAAAGTTTGTCAAGTTTGGTCCTTTTGATAACAATGGAAAAAGTTCAGTTTCAGTCCTTGAAGTTTGCATAAATTACAAAATTGGTCCTTGTTATCATAACTATACCAATCCGGATCCTATATCAAGCCCAATCCAAATCCCTTAACTGTTGGCCCAATGCAATATCCAAGCCCACACACCTTGACCCTTTGGACTTGAACCTTGAACCCCATGACCCTTGACCCCCCCCCTCAACGTTACTAATACTCGGTCAAATATAGTCAACCCGCCAAATATACCAGCCACTGTTCATCTCCCTCTCAATGCCTGAAATCCAAAAACCAGAGCTGGTATTTCCATTTTTTTCAACACTCCACTTGTATCACCTCACCCCCACCTTACCTTGTCCCCCTCCACCTCCACATCTTCCCAAAATCCATTAATGGTTCAAACCTGCTCAAGAAAAAAATGGCGCCAAAACTGCCATTTGTCAAATATGATGAGTTGAATGATTTCAATGGTCAAGATTGAGTGGGATATGTTCAGAGTTGTCAACAAGAGTGGAAAAGTCTATAAAAGAGGGAAGAGAAGCAATGTATCACATCATCTAGTGTAATTTTTATTTATGCATGTCGTTTTAGTCTAATTTTAAATTCCAGTGTATCTTTAACCTTTTAAACTTTGTATTTCAAGTATTCAGTGTATAACAAATCTTTTGTGATACTCAATTTCAGTGTTTAAGTTCAAATTTCAGTTTATTCAAATTTTCAAGTGCTCAAAATCTCATATGATTCGAATGTTGTTGTTAGGTGTTATTATGGACTGAGATAGCTCATATAAGCTCCTAGAAAGCTTCATCAAGCTTTTAGAAACAATAAAATCCAGTTTAGTATCAAAAAAGTAAAAATCACCAAAAATACAAATAAATTAGTTGAAAAATCAAAAATCATAAGAAATGGTATTCACAGCTGGAGGAGGGTGAATTTTGGATGGCCTTGGTATAGAGCTTCTTGGGAAGCCATAGGAAGTGGTCCTTTGATCTTGGTTCTGTGTTTTCAGTTGGATAGCCATATGTAAGCACTTTTGATCATTTTGGCATTTCACTGTTTGAACTGTTATATAGCTTGAATTTTTTTTTTATGTTTATTAGTTTTAGTTAAGTGTAGTTAAAGATTAAAAACAGTTGGTTGTTCTTTTTAATTCATAGTTGCTAAAAACCTCATTTTCACAGTCATTCTAGCATAATTGTTAATCATAAGTTTTATGTTGTTATCATTGTTGTTTAATGTTCATTTAGTCCCAATATATGATATTGTAAGGTCTTTAAGCCATTGCATGGTCTGAATCTGTGTTTGGCTTTGAAAATCACAAAAACAAGTTTTAGAAAGTGGTGTTTGGTTTCAGTGTGTACTCTGTGTTAGAAGGTACTATAGCATTTGCTTTTACTTGTTTCATGTCTCATTAGGTCCTAATATCTCAGTTTGACAAGAAAAACCAGTGCTCATAAGCTTAAAAGTCAAAATTTCATTTGATCACATCTTTCTTATTCACTGTTGGATTTTAAAGTTCTATGATCATGGTTTTGTGTTTATAAGTTGTTTATATTGCTCAATCTAGTCTTATCATAGCTTATTACAACATATTCAGTAAGTAGTATTGATCACAAGTTCATATAAGTCAACTTCTTTGGTTTTTATAAAAAGTCAAAATTTTCATTTGGTCGTTTTTGAATTAAATAGATAATTTTAGTGTGTGTTTAATATTGAGTTTTAGCTTAAAAGCTTTTGGGTTATTAAAGTTTAGTTGCTAAACTTAATTAGAAAAATACTAGTTCACCTTTAATCAGCTTTTTAATAGCTTATTTACTAGCTTCTTTTGAGTACCTGTTCTGAAAAAGTGCCCTGTGCACCAGTTTTACAAGCTCAATCAAAAGCTCACACAGAGCTTAATTGTTGGTCAAATCCTGTATAACTTGGTTCTTTGGAAAGCCAACCAAGCTATCTTGAGGTCCCAAGCTTCATTTTCCATTTTCTAGCTTGTTTGGTAGGGCTGCAATAAGCCTTTACCTTGTCCCATTTCTGTTTTTTAACTATAAGTAGTAAAGTGCTTATCTGCTTATTTCCATCTTATCAGTGTGCTTATTTGTGTATTTTAACTTCATATTAGTAGCTTGTAGCTTGTTGCATCTTATTCTACCCTTGGTTCCAGTTTGTGAGCTTATTTGAGCTTAATTCTTCAAAATAAGCTAAAAACCTCCACTGTTGAGCTTTTGAGCTCACAAACAGCTTAATTTTTATTTGTAAAATTTTTGTGTTTGTTAAAGTTTCATATTTTAAGTATTTAAGTAGTTTTCAAAAAGAAAATCCATAAAAACATCATTTTAAATATAGTAATAGCGTTTATTTAATTAGAATTAGCTTTTTGATTTTTCTTTTCAGCTTATTATTAAGCAAATCTAGTCTTTATATTTTTCTTAGTTTTCTGTCACCTTAAGTTATTTTTAGAAAAAGTTTCATAATTTTCCTAATCTGTTTAGTATTTATTATAATTTTAAATAGTTAAAAGTATTAAATAATTAGTAATAAATAATTAAAAAACATAAAAAAATATCTTTTCAGTTTTAAAATTAGTTTTATAATATTCTAGATTTTTCTAAGTTAAAATTTTATTTTTCCAGGGTAATTTTATATTTTCTTTTATTTAAGTGTATTTTAAATAATAATTAATTAGTAGTAAATAGATAAAAAGTGTAAAAAAATATATTTTTAATTTTAAAATTAGTTTTATAATATTTTAGATTTTTCTGAATCATAATTTTATTTTTCTAGCCTTATTTCATATTTTCTTTTATTTTAGAGTATTAATAAATAGTTTAAAATAGTTTTTAATTAATAATAATTAAATAAATAGTTGTAAAAATAATTTTCTTTTTCTAATAATTTTCTTTTATTTTTAGGATTCCAAAAATGTCATTTTCATATTTTTAGGTCTTTTATTTCTTTAATCTCACTTTTTATTTTGTACGTTTGCGTAGTTTTTAAACGTAAGTTTTACGTTTGTCTTATCTGATTGTTGTGCTTTCCAATTCTGTGTCCAAATACATTCCAATCAATCAGTAGTGTAATTTCCAATCCAAATCTTTACTGATCACTATCCTTAGTGATCATTCTATCATCTGATCAAGTGTTTATACACCATTGAGTCTCCGTGGGACTTAACGACCCGGGAATCCACTATATTCTCCAGATCTTCATTGCATTTGGTTCCAGGCTGTTTTAAGTTTGTTACGGTTGGCCATTCATAAGTGGTCAGCTTGTGTGATTAAACTTGACGGTTTGGACCCAATCAAATTTTGGCGCCGCTGCCGGGGAGGCTTTAGCGTGTTCTAAACCTTTTTCAGACCCATTCTTGCACATATACTACCGTTTGTAAACAGTTTTTTTGTAAAGTTATAAAAATATCAAAAAGTTCATTAGCACTTTTCCTAAAGTGTTATCAAACCCAAAAAAAAATATATAAAACAACAAAACAATCGGAACGTTTTCTATCTTGTATTTTCTTTGAGGTGATTCTTAAAGAGATACGATTTGGTTAAACGAGACGATACCAAAAATATTGTCCAAAAGTTTTTAACCCTTCAGCACAAATCCAGCACAAATCTTAACCTACGTCTTTTCAGTGGTACTTAATATATACATAAAAATCAACCACCGCAAATCAAGGCAGTACACCTACTAACTGGGGGTGTGACCATAATAAGTTCCCGAACAACAGATTTAAAACTTGCCTTTGTGTCCTTGTGATTTGGTGTACCTTTTTCAAAGAAGCCATTTCATTTGTGATTATTGGTTAAGTTCACTTGTCGTTTTGCCTCGCATTTGTTTTGAAAACTGATTTTTATACTTAGTGCATGCGCACTCGTTCTTCCAGTTCTACAAGTCCACTTTCTGAACTTGCAAATATTCCTCGTAGACGTAGAGGACGTTCTGCTCCTTCAGCCGTGACTGAGGAACGTCTACCACCACCACCACCTGTCGTAATGGCAGAAGATAAGCCCATGAATGAGCTTCTCCAAGCACCCATCGAGGGTTACGGAGATGCTATTGTTGTCCCAGCCATCGTGGCTGATACCTTTGAGCTCAAAACCGGGTTGCTTAATCTAGTAACCCAAAGCCAATTCTATGGTTTTGAGCGGGATGATCCTCATGCACACATTCGATGGTTTAACAAGATTGCATCTACCATCAAGTACAAGAATGTCCCACATGAAGCCATCAAGCTTCTTCTGTTCCCATTTTCTCTAGAGGGACAAGCCCGGAATTGGCTTGAGAAACAACCCCCTCGTTCTATTGAGACATGGGAAGATCTAGTCACCAAGTTCGTTAACGAGTTCTATCCTCCATCCCGAACTACAAGTCTTAAGAATGAGATAATGAAATTTTCTCAGAGATTTGATGAATCATTCGGAGAGGCATAGGATCGTTACAAAGAGTTGCTTCGCAAGTGTCCGCATCATGGTTTTACCGAATTAATGCAAATGGATACTTTCTACAATGGTATGAACCAGACCAATCAAGACTCTTTAAATGCCTCCGCGGGAGGTAATTTCCTGAGCAAGACCACCAAAGAAGCCTTGCAAATCATTGAGAATAAGTCTCAGGTCCGCCCTTTCCGAGCAAAGACATATCAGTCTCATGCTGGACCTTCTTCTTCATCTCCTGTGAGTACATCTAGCACCGATGCTAAGATTGACAAACTCACAGATATTGTTCAGGCTTTGGTTCTTGCTAACCAAAAGAAAGTCACTTTCACACAGACACCAACACATGGTGAAGTGAAGAAAGTCGAGAGTTGTGTTACTTGTGGTGGCCCTCATGCATACTACAACTGTACTGCCACCGATGGTAGTCCATTTGAAGCCAATGCTCTAGCCGGTACTTCACATCCGGGAGGTAATCAATACCGTCCTCAAAATGAACCACACTACCGTGCTAACACTAATCAGGAACCACCCGGTTTTAACCAGAATCATAACATGCAAAACCGGAATCAGAACCAACCGAGAATGAACCAAGGTTATCAAAACCAAGGTAATTTCTATCCTGGACCAAATCAAGGTTTCCAACATCAAGGGAACCTTAATCAAAACAATTTCAATCGAGGGAATCAATTTCATGGGAATATGAATCCTAATCAAGGAAATTTTCAAAATCAAGGCCCTAATCCTAACATTAGAGGCCAGAATTTTCCTAATCCACCTCCCGCCATTGTTCCAACCGGACCATCATCTGATGAGTTATTGAAACAATTCATGAAATCCCAAGATGAAATGAACAGGTTGTTGGTCAGTCAGATCGCTGATCTAAAGAAGTCTTTAAATGATCAACCCTCGGGCTCAGGAAAACTTCCGAGCAACACGATCGCTAACCCGAGGGGCGATGCAAAGGCGATCACAACCAGAAGTGGTGTTTCATATGATGGACCTGCTATTCCTACTACCTCTTCTTCTTCTCTCCCAAAGGTAGTGGAAAGTGAACCTAGGACACACAATGGACCTTTGACTCCAATGCCTCCTCCACTAGGAGCAATGAGTCAAGTTACCAAGGATACAACGGACAAGGTGCATTTTTCAAGCCCACGAAGTACCGCACACGTCCCACCTTCGGTAGTCCAACCTCAAGTTGTCCAGAAACCCAAATCAAATCCAGGAGTTATTTTTGAACCGCCAGTAGCTCCCGTTGAAAACCAGAAATCCAAATCTTCTATTCCTTACCCATCACGTTTGAATGAGCAAAAGCTCCGCGAGAAAGCCAGTCATCAAATGGACAATTTTTTCCAAATTTTCCAAGAGTTACATTTTGACATAAGCTTTGCGGATGCTATCATGCTGATGCCCAAGTTTGCATCAACTCTCAAACACATGTTAAGCAATAAGGAAAAGCTGTTTGAAATGGCAAAAACTCCTCTGAACGAGAACTGCTCAGCAGTTATCTTGAAGAAGCTTCCAGAAAAGCTTGGAGATCCTGGGAAATTTCTCTTACCTTGTGTATTTCCAGGAATGGTTGAATGCTTTGCCCTAGCCGATCTTGGTGCAAGCATCAATCTGATGCCTTATTCAGTATGGAAGAAACTTTCTCTTCCGGAACTTACTCCTACATGCATGACTCTCGAGCTTGCAGATCGTTCCATATCCCGTCCTCTTGGCATTGCCGAGGACGTATTTGTGAAAGTAGGAAAGTTCCATTTCCCAGCTGACTTCGTGGTTGTTGATTTTGATGCCGATCATCGGGTTCCTCTCATTGTTGGTCGAGGATTCCTGAGAACGGGCCGTGCTCTCATTGATGTATTTGAGTAAGAAATCACATTACGTGTTGGTAATGAAGCTGTCACCTTTAACCTTGATCAAACTTCGAGGTACTCCGCAAACTATGATTCTGAGTCGGTTAACCGAATAGATATCATTGATGTTGCTTCTGAAGAGTACTCTCAAGAAATTCTTGGTTATTCTCATAATTCTGTGAGTGGGGATCCCACCACATCTTCTCAACCTATCATAGCCAATTCTACTCCTTCTCTCACTCCGTTTGAGGGAAGCGACTTCATCTTGGAAGAGATTGAAGCATACTTGGCTAGTGACTCTGTTCCATGGGAAATTGATCACGCTCCAATTGACATTGAGGGGGACATACTTCTCATTGAGAAGTTGCTTTATGATGACCCATCATCGACCCCTCACACTAGTGATTCAATTCCTGATAAGATTAATCAAAATGAGATTAATCTGGAGGGAGATATTCTTCTTGAGAAGTTGTTAAATCATGACACTTCTCCTCCACTTCCTCCCGTCGAACTTCATAACAAGGAAGTCAAATCAGTTGAGAAAACTGAAGAATTTCCTGAGGTTGAGCTTAAGGACTTACCACCTCATCTCGAGTATGCATTTCTTGATGGTGATGATAAATTGCCAGTCATTATTGCTAAAGATTTGAGTAAAGATGAAAAAGCTGCTCTCATAAAGGTCTTGAAGTCACACAAGCAAGCAATTGCTTGGAAACTCTTCGACATTAAGGGTATCAACCCTGAGTTTTGTACTCACAAAATCTTGATGGAGGATGACTTTAAACCAGCAGTTCAACATCAGAGAAGAGTAAATCCAAAAATCCATGATGTTATCAAACAGGAGGTTATCAAACTTCTTGATGCAGGATTGATTTACCCAATCTCAGATAGTCCTTGGGTTAGCCCAATTCATTGTGTTCCTAAAAAGGGTGGCATAACTGTTGTCACAAATGAAGATAACGAGTTAATTCCAACTCGATTGGTAACGGGATGGCGTGTTTGCATTGACTATCGTAAGTTGAATGACGCTACCCGTAAAGACCATTTTCCTCTACCCTTCATGGACCAAATGCTTGAGAGATTAGCAGGGAATGAATACTATTGTTTCCTTGATGGTTTCTCGGGTTATTTTCAGATCCCCATTGATCCCCATGATCAAAAGAAAACCACATTCACCTGCCCATACGGAACTTTTGCCTACAAACGTATGCCTTTTGGCTTATGCAATGCTCCTGGCACGTTCCAACGATGTATGATGGCCATATTCCACGACATGATCGGGGAAACAATGGAGGTGTTTATGGATGACTTCTCGGTCATTGGGGATTCTTTTCAAACATGTCTCTCCTATTTAGATAAAATGCTTCAAAGGTGTGAAGACACCAATCTTTGCCTAAATTGGGAGAAGAGCCACTTTATGGTCAAAGAAGGCATAGTCCTTGGCCATAAAATTTCAAAAAATGGGATTGAGGTAGATAGAGCAAAAGTAGATGTTATTGCTAAATTACCTCATCCTACTACCGTCAAAGGTATTAGGAGTTTTCTAGGTCATGTCGGTTTCTATCGCAGATTCATACAAGATTTTTCTAAAATCGCCCGGCCTATGACTCATCTTCTTGAAAAAGATGCTCCTTTTATCTTCTCACCTGAGTGCATCGAAGCTTTTGAAACATTAAAGAAAAAGCTTACTGAAGCACCCATTCTCGTTGCTCCCGACTGGGACTTGCCTTTTGAGCTCATGTGCGATGCAAGTGATTTTGCTATCGGTGCAGTCCTAGGGCAACGTAGAGCTAAGCATTTTCAGCCTATCCACTACGCAAGTAAGACTATGACTGAAGCTCAAACTCATTACACCACCACAGAAAAGGAATTACTAGCTGTGGTGTATGCGTTTGAGAAGTTTCGGCCATACTTAATCTTGACCAAATGCGTGGTGTATACGGATCACTCGGCTCTCAAATATCTCTTTGCAAAACAAGATGCAAAGCCGAGATTGCTCCGTTGGATTCTCCTCCTGCAAGAATTTGATATCATTATACGTGATAAAAAAGGAGCTGAGAATCTAGCTGCTGATCATCTGTCCAGATTAGAAAACCCTCACCAAGATGTTTTCGAGAAAAATGAAATAAATGAAACATTTCCTCTCGAGACACTCAATGCGGTTTCTTTTCGTGGAAATTCTTCTACCCCATGGTTTGCTGACTTCGCAAATTACCATGCGGGTAACTTCATAGTGAAAGGGATGTCGACCCAACAGAAGAACAAATTCTTCAAGATGTTAAACATTACTTCTGGGACGACCCCTACTTGTTCAAAATTTGTGCGGATCAAGTCATCAGGCGATGTGTTTATGGACAGGAAGCTATTGACATTCTCACAGCTTGCCATGCTGGACCCACCGGGGGCCATCATAGTCCAAACTACACTGCCAAAAAGGTGTTTGATTCTGGGTTTTATTGGCCCACTATCTATAAGGATGCCCACGATTTTGTCAAAGCCTGTGACGCTTGTCAACGTCACGGAAATATATCTCAAAGAAATGAAATGCCGCAAAACGCCATTCAAGTTTGTGAGATCTTTGACATCTGGGGTATTGACTTTATGGGGCCATTTCCATCTTCTAGAGGAAACAAATACATACTCGTGGCTGTTGACTATTTGTCAAAATGGGTTGAAGCAAAAGCTTTACCTACCAATGATGCCCGAGTTGTTGTGAAATTTTTGAAATCTCTTTTTGCTAGGTTTGGAACTCCGAGAGCGATAATCAGTGATCGTGGTACACATTTTTGCAATGATCAATTTGATCGTGTCATGCAAAAGTATGGTGTTACCCACCGTCTCTCTACTGCATACCACCCCCAAACAAGTGGGCAGGTGGAAGTTTCCAACCGTGGTATAAAAAGAATTCTTGAAAGGACAGTAGGCGAAAATCGTGCATCCTGGTCGGATAAACTGGATGACGCACTCTGGGCCTTCCGTACAGCTTACAAAACACCCATCGGGTGTACTCCATACAAGCTAGTGTACGAAAAGGCATGTCATCTTCCGATTGAGTTAGAGCACAAGGCATACTGGGCCCTGAAGCATGCAAATTTCGATATTCAGACAGCTGGTGATCACAGAAAAGTTCAAATGAATGAATTAAATGAACTTCGTGATCAAGCATACGAGAACTCTTTGATCTACAAACAAAAGACAAAGAAGATTCATGACTCAAAAATCAAGAACCGCGTTTTCAACGTTGGTGATCGAGTCCTTTTTTTCAATTCAAGATTGAAGATTTTCTCGGGAAAGCTTAAGTCCCGTTGGTCTGGTCCATTCACCATTGCTAAGGTTTATCCTTATGGTACCATTGAGTTATCTCAGCCTGATGGTCCAAATTTTAAAGTGAATGGTCATCGATTAAAGCACTACTTTGGAGAGGACATTCCTCCTGTGGTTGTCCCGGATTTACAAACTTTCCCCATGAACCAATGAATGCGGGGATCGAGTCAAGCTAGTGACTCGGGAATCAAAAACAATAGCACACACACCATATGGGTTTTCACCCATATTTCTGTCTTCTTTCTCTGTTCTACCACCCTAGTGTGGGGGAGTTGCCCCATGCTGTTGTATATAAATCTTTTCTAAAAAAAAAAAAAAAAAAAAAAAAAAAAAAAAAAACTTTCAAATAATGGCCGTAGTATTTCCCTTTTACGTTCTTTGTTTCGGCATAACCGCCGGTACTTTGAATATTGAGGGCAATATTCATTTCTAAGTGTGGGGGGGAATTCTCACGAATTTTATCATGTAATTATCCACCCAATTTCCCCGTTTTTGGCCAAAATTTTTTTTGGAGTAAGTGTTTTTCACTTACTCAGCATATGGTAATCAGTCCGCCATGTCTAAAACACAAAAGGATTGGCTAATCCAGGAGCAAACGGCTCTTGGTAAAGATTTCTCAAATCCGTTTACGGCTTGCAATTTGCCCAAAATTGTATGGTGTTCAACTCACCATATCCTAAAAAGTGAAGAGTTGGCTAGCCCGCAAGTTTATGGCTTGTGGTAAAGGCAGTGGAAAAGCCATAATTGGTAATCGGCTCACCAAAGATAATATTGATAATTTATCTAAGAGTTGGCTAGTCCAGAGCAAACGGCTTCTGGTAAAGACAAATCAAATCCGTTTACAGCTTATGATTTGCTCAAAATCATTTGGTTATCATTGTACCAAGGTTCTTACTTGAACTGAAACAATTGGCTACTCCAGAAGTGATGGCTTTTGGTAAAGAGTTTTTAAAATCCATTAAAGTTCTAAATCATTGCTAGGGAATAGCAATATCTTAGTGTGTGGGATTGATGAGTGTCTAAATACTCATCATTTTATCTAAACTGCAAAATCATCTGAAAACACTCAGAAATGCATCAAAATGATGAAAATATCACAAATCAGTGTTTTATGTGTTTTAAATGCAAAAATATCAAAATCAGATGAAAAATGATTCAAGTTTGCAAAATTGGCAGTTTTAGTCCCCCAAGTTTCAAAAGTTGTCAAAAACAGTCCCTGGTAAATCAAAATGTAGAATTTTATCATTCAAGGTCCCTGAAATATTCTAAGTTGTTAAAAATGGTCCTTGAATGAATCTTTGGTCAAATGGCGGAAAAGGTCCCTCAAGTTTGAAAAATGGCAAAAATAGTCCTTGGATATTTGAAAATGAAAAATTATCAAATATCATCCTTGTACTATCAAAGTTTGTCAAGTTTGGTCCTTTTGATAACAATGGAAAAAGTTCAGTTTCAGTCCTTGAAGTTTGCATAAATTACAAAATTGGTCCTTGTTATCATAACTATACCAATCTGGATCCTATATCAAGCCCAATCCAAATCCCTTAACTGTTGGCCCAATGAAATATCCAAGCCCACACACCTTGACCCTTTGGACTTGAACCTTGAACCCCTTGACCCTTGACCCCCCCCCTCAACGTTACTAATACTCGGTCAAATATAGTCAACCCGCCAAATATACCAGCCACTGTTCATCTCCCTCTCAATGCCTGAAATCCAAAAACCAGAGCTGGTATTTCCATTTTTTTCAACACTCCACTTGTATCACCTCACCCCCACCTTACCTTGTCCCCCTCCACCTCCACATCTTCCCAAAATCCATTAATGGTTCAAACCTGCTCAAGAAAAAAATGGCGCCAAAACTGCCATTTGTCAAATATGATGAGTTGAATGATTTCAATGGTCAAGATTGAGTGGGATATGTTCAGAGTTGTCAACAAGAGTGGAAAAGTCTATAAAAGAGGGAAGAGAAGCAATGCATCACATTATCTAGTGTAATTTTTATTTATGCATGTCGTTTTAGTCTAATTTTAAATTCCAGTGTATCTTTAACCTTTTAAACTTTGTATTTCAAGTATTCAGTGTATAACAAATCTTTTGTGAATTTCAGTGTTTAAGTTCAAATTTCAGTTTATTCAAATTTTCAAGTGCTCAAAATCTCATATGATTCGAATGTTGTTGTTAGGTGTTATTATGGACTGAGATAGCTCATATAAGCTCCTAGAAAGCTTCATCAAGCTTTTAGAAACAATAAAATCCAGTTTAGTATCAAAAAAGCAAAAATCACCAAAAATACAAATAAATTAGTTGAAAAATCAAAAATCATAAGAAATGGTATTCACAGCTGGAGGAGGGTGAATTTTGGATGGCCTTGGTATAGAGCTTCTTGGGAAGCCATAGGAAGTGGTCCTTTGATCTTGGTTCTGTGTTTTCAGTTGGATAGCCATATGTAAGCACTTTTGATCATTTTGGCATTTCACTGTTTGAACTGTTATATAGCTTGAATTTCTTTTTTTTATGTTTATTAGTTTTAGTTAAGTGTAGTTAAAGATTAAAAACAGTTGGTTGTTCTTTTTAATTCATAGTTGCTAAAAACCTCATTTTCACAGTCATTCTAGCATAATTGTTAATCATAAGTTTTATGTTGTTATCATTGTTGTTTAATGTTCATTTAGTCCCAATATATGATATTGTAAGGTCTTTAAGCCATTGCATGGTCTAAATCTGTGTTTGGCTTTGAAAATCACAAAAACAAGTTTTAGAAAGTGGTGTTTGGTTTCAGTGTGTACTCTGTGTTAGAAGGTACTATAGCATTTGCTTTTACTTGTTTCATGTCTCATTAGGTCCTAATATCTCAGTTTGACAAGAAAAACCAGTGCTCATAAGCTTAAAAGTCAAAATTTCATTTGATCACATCTTTCTTATTCACTGTTGGATTTTAAAGTTCTATGATCATGGTTTTGTGTTTATAAGTTGTTTATATTGCTCAATCTAGTCTTATCATAGCTTATTACAACATATTCAGTAAGTAGTATTGATCACAAGTTCATATAAGTCAACTTCTTTGGTTTTTATAAAAAGTCAAAATTTTCATTTGGTCGTTTTTGAATTAAATAGATAATTTTAGTGTGTGTTTAATATTGAGTTTTAGCTTAAAAGCTTTTGGGTTATTAAAGTTTAGTTGCTAAACTTAATTAGAAAAATACTAGTTCACCTTTAATCAGCTTTTTAATAGCTTATTTACTAGCTTCTTTTGAGTACCTGTTCTGAAAAAGTGCCCTGTGCACCAGTTTTACAAGCTCAATCAAAAGCTCACACAGAGCTTAATTGTTGGTCAAATCCTGTATAACTTGGTTCTTTGGAAAGCCAACCAAGCTATCTTGAGGTCCCAAGCTTCATTTTCCATTTTCTAGCTTGTTTGGTAGGGCTGCAATAAGCCTTTACCTTGTCCCATTTCTGTTTTTTAACTATAAGTAGTAAAGTGCTTATCTGCTTATTTCCATCTTATCAGTGTGCTTATTTGTGTATTTTAACTTCATATTAGTAGCTTGTAGCTTGTTGCATCTTATTCTACCCTTGGTTCCAGTTTGTGAGCTTATTTGAGCTTAATTCTTCAAAATAAGCTAAAAACCTCCACTGTTGAGCTTTTGAGCTCACAAACAGCTTAATTTTTATTTGTAAAATTTTTGTGTTTGTTAAAGTTTCATATTTTAAGTATTTAAGTAGTTTTCAAAAAGAAAATCCATAAAAACATCATTTTAAATATAGTAATAGCGTTTATTTAATTAGAATTAGCTTTTTGATTTTTCTTTTCAGCTTATTATTAAGCAAATCTAGTCTTTATATTTTTCTTAGTTTTCTGTCACCTTAAGTTATTTTTAGAAAAAGTTTCATAATTTTCCTAATCTGTTTAGTATTTATTATAATTTTAAATAGTTAAAAGTATTAAATAATTAGTAATAAATAATTAAAAAACATAAAAAAATATCTTTTCAGTTTTAAAATTAGTTTTATAATATTCTAGATTTTTCTAAGTTAAAATTTTATTTTTCCAGGGTAATTTTATATTTTCTTTTATTTAAGTGTATTTTAAATAATAATTAATTAGTAGTAAATAGATAAAAAGTGTAAAAAAATATATTTTTAATTTTAAAATTAGTTTTATAATATTTTAGATTTTTCTGAATCATAATTTTATTTTTCTAGCCTTATTTCATATTTTCTTTTATTTTAGAGTATTAATAAATAGTTTAAAATAGTTTTTAATTAATAATAATTAAATAAATAGTTGTAAAAATAATTTTCTTTTTCTAATAATTTTCTTTTATTTTTAGGATTCCAAAAATGTCATTTTCATATTTTTAGGTCTTTTATTTCTTTAATCTCACTTTTTATTTTGTACGTTTGCGTAGTTTTTAAACGTAAGTTTTACGTTTGTCTTATCTGATTGTTGTGCTTTCCAATTCTGTGTCCAAATACATTCCAATCAATCAGTAGTGTAATTTCCAATCCAAATCTTTACTGATCACTATCCTTAGTGATCATTCTATCATCTGATCAAGTGTTTATACACCATTGAGTCTCCGTGGGACTTAACGACCCGTGAATCCACTATATTCTCCAGATCTTCATTGCATTTGGTTCTAGGCTGTTTTAAGTTTGTTACGGTTGGCCATTCACAAGTGGTCAGCTTGTGTGATTAAACTTGACGGTTTAGACCCAATCACTGGCTCACTTGATAGACCTCCAATGCTCACTCTCGGGAATTATGATCAATGGGTGATTCGGTTCTTTAGGTTTTGTGATCTAAAGAAGCCACATGGAAAGTTCTTAAAGAAGGTCATTATGGAAGGTCCATTTCAGATGCCTACTACTGTCACACCCGCAGATCCAGATGCTAATCCACCAAGAGATGTTGTCACCAACATTGCTACTGTTTCAGACCTCACTGGTGATCAACTTCTACACTTTGAAGCCGATGAACTTGCAATGCAATACATCCTTTTAGGACTACCAAATCCAATCCTTCGAAGTGTTGATGCTCAAAAGACTACAAAAGCAATGTGGGAACATATTCATCTTCTTATGAAAGGCACAACACTTAATCAGGAAGACATGGAATCCAAAATTTATTTGGCTTATGAACACTTCATGATTGAACCAGGAGAGACATTAGAGTCATATCACCATCGCTTTTCAAACATCATTAATGATTTGGACAAACACAACATAATCATGCCTCGAATTGCTGTCAACACAAAGTTCCTAAGTAGTCTTGGTCTTGAATGGGAAAAGTATGTCATTTTCCTTCGTCAAGCGAAGAATATGCATCATGCTACCTACGGATTGTTGTACGATTATTTGAAGCCTCATCAAAAAGAAGTTGATAAGGAAAGGATTATCCGTGGCCAAACTGTTTCACCTTCACTTCCGGACAATCAAGAACTTGCTTTGTGGGCTCAAACTAGTGTTACTCCTCAAACAGCTCCTCAACCCGCTCCTCAACCAACGACAACCATCACACCTTATGATCCGTCACAACAATAATCTCAACACACTCAGTTGGTTCCATACAACAACAACACTGCTCAAGCACTTTACAGTGAAGCTGATGAGGACTCTGATGCCTTCGATGAACTGCAACAAGGATTTGTTATGATTGCTAAAGCATTTGGCCGGTATACAAACAAATCCAACAATCGCATTCGTTCTTCATCTAATACAAGGAATCAGGCTGTTGTGAACAATGGACGCGTTGAAGTTCAAAATCGTGGTTATGGTCGTCAGATGGGAGGTGGTCAAGGGTTAAATGCTATGGGAAGGAATAACATGGGTGCTCAGCAACAGCAAAGGGATCAAGTGGTTGAACAGGGGAATGCTCAGAATGGGGTTAATGGTCTTCGCTGTTATAACTGTAATGGGAAGGGTCATCTGGCTAATGCATGTCCTAAACCGAGGACAAGAGGCAGTGCTTATTTCAAAGAGGCCTTGCTCTTGGCTCTTAAGGATGAAGCTGGTGGAACTCTTACCAACAAAGAACAGAGCTTTATGGCAGATGCAGACTCAGATGATGATATGGAGGACTTGCAGGCTAATGCAGCAGTGATGTTGATGGCACAAATGCAAGCTCTACACATGAGTAACACAGGCCCAATGTATGACACTGATGGCTTGTCTCAGGTACCTGAACAAACAATTATCATTAATGATCTGATATCTCCGCCACTTTCTCCGTCCGACAAGGATCAGAGTGTTCAATATGAGTCTTCCACATCTCATTCCTATGATTATCAAATAGATCCCGTAGTTATATTTGATGATCAAGATGACCTTATGGTTACCATTGATGATCAAGTTGACTCCGTGGTTATACTTGAGGATCTAAATAATGACCATGTTGAGACTCACGTTGAACAAGATGAGCTTTTGTCTGACAGAGAAACTGAGCTCCTGACCTTAATTAAAGACCAAAATTCTCGTTTGGAAATTTGCACGAAATTAAAAGAAAAAAATGCACAGTTAACCAGGGATAATGAATGCTTAATTCGACAAATCATTTTGTTTAAAACTCAAGAAAAACGTGAAAAAGGTTTTGAAGTCGCTTTTTCTAAATCTTATCAAAACGAAAAATCTTTAGAACGACAGATACGTGATCTAGCCGCATCGAAGAATGCTTTGTTGTCTCAAATAGAACAACTGAAACATGAACACAAAAAAAAACTTAACGCTCTTACTTTGGAAACTCAAAAATCCAAGGCTGAGTTGTTAACTTGTCAACAACAGTTCTCTGAGTACAAAAAGCATTCCACGAAACGAATAGATAACTATCTTGAAGAAATTGTCGACTTACAACACAGAATCAAAGAGTTTCGAAATGTTGTTTATAAACATGGTGAGTCAATCACAACTATTCAAAAGTTTACTTTTAAACCAAATCCAAATGGATACGGTCCGATTCTTGCTGATTACAAACCTAAGTTTTCAAACAGAGCATTCAAACCAAATCCTGAAGTTTATAGTGCAGAACATAGAATTGATGATTCAATTATGACTATTGTGGAATATAATCGCATGGAGGAATTAGATGCAGATGACGAGAGTCGGTCAAAAATGGAAAATGTCGTTTATAACAAACCATTTAACTATTCAAAAGCCGTAACTTTTGTCACACAACAAGATACTTCAAACACACCTTTGGTTGTCACACCAGTTTCTTAAGTTAGTCCCCAACACAATGGTGCACAAATTAATGGTCCTTTACCTTCACTTAGTGAAGTAAAAACTAAAGCCGAAAGTTGTCGTGTTATCAAATATTTCGACACTTTCTTATCTGACATCAAACTTTTGGAACGTGAGATTGAATTTCATTCTGAAATAAAAGTTGAACATTTTCACTCGCCATTGGTACGAGAACAAAGAGACATTTTTCAGAAAAGAATTTTACCCCATGTCAAAAATTTGAAAAACTGTGCACTATATTGGGAAAGAGATTTTCACAAGGAACTAGGTCTCATGAAAACAGTTTTCGAGAAAACAGAAACATCGATTTCAAATACTAAACGTAAAAAGAAATTGTTGCGAAAAGATGTTGATCGACTCTTGGAAAATGTTATCTGTGCTGATATCAATAATCTTGTGTTATTACAATCTGTTGCATATGCATCTGATCATATCTCTGCTGATTCTGTTGATACTGTTGAAATTGTTGAGAATACTGCTAATGTGCTTCAGATCGAGTCTTTAAAAGTTGAAAATGAACGATTGTCAAACAAACTTTCAAATGCAAAATGTCGTCTTCAACGGTGTCATATCTGATTTACTCAAACAGACTCGTGATGAAGCATCAAACGAACTTGATCATTATCTTGCACACACTAAAGAAGTCATGAATTTTGCTGGAAATCTTCGTTCTGAAAATCAAGAACTGGTGCACACGATCTCTAAGTTACGGGAAATGTTAGGAAAGTATGAACAAGTTCAGCCTAAATCTGACCCAAATAATCACGACATGTTGTATGAGCCTACACTCACAATCAGATTCAAGGAATCTACAACGAAGAAACAAGGTGCCGGATCACCTTCTCTCTGATGAAATCAAACAGCTTTATTCATACAAAAGGTATCTGGTAGTTGTAGAAGAGAACAAAGTTGGTTTTCTCGATGAAAAGTCTTCTGGGACACCTACTAGGAAAACCAGAAGAGGCAGTGCAGGAAGTGTGGCAAGCACTGAGAGTCAACAAAAGTTCCCTAAAAGGAAACCTGGACGTAAGAGGACAGTTCCTTCTAAGGAAGCTATTTCTATTCCTATTCCCAAGTCTGAACCGCAAAGAAAGCTAGTGGATGAAAGCTCTGAGGGAACTGAATCAGACGAAGAGGTCACCTACTCTGAAACTGCAACTGATATCACTCCAACAGTAGCTAAACCTCTCAGTCCATTAGCTGACAAAGGAAAAGGGAAAACTCCTGTGCTTGAACAAGATAAGGATAGTTCTGAAGAAGAACCAGTTGATGAGGAAAGAGAATATCTAAAGAAGTTGAAGGAACTCAGACAAAAACACTTGCCGAAGAATTCGTAAAAGATCAAACTCGTGGCCCTGGAGGTTCAAGTGGTGGCACTCAAGCAACACCAGTTCCTGATGCGGTTAATCGACCCGATAAGGGAACTGGTACTACCATCACCCACGAACAACAACAACGGCAGATTGAGGATTACATCAACTTTGATATTGAGGAACCAGAAACGGAAAAGACTGAGAAAACTCCTGCTGATGATTCTAAGGCTGATGAAACGGCTAAGTCTGGAAATGAAGAAGAAACCGCATATGATCAATTTCTTCTAGACAGTCCCGCACGTTCTAAGGAGGAAACTTCTGAACCACCTAAGGACCCCGAGCCACCTCACATCTCCTCATCATCAGACTCGTCTTCTCATTCTTCACCACCACCATCCAGAAGATCAACCAGATCTACATCCAAATCAGTGAAAAAGCCAACGGCCTCTTGGATCTCTCAAGCTAAGACACGAATCGTTAAAGCTGTCAAGCAGGTCAGAAAGAAAGATATTACAAAGAAGAAGTTAGATTTTCTTGCTGACCAAATACAGTACCTTCATGACGAGAATGACAAGATGCAAGTTGAAAGGGAATATGTCCAGAAGCTCATGAAAGATGATCTTCAAGGGAAAATGAACGAGATGATCAAAGGTTACACTCACAAGTTCCTTCTTGACATCGTTCCTGGAGTTACAAAGGAGATGTTTACCAAACAACTCTATCCGAATCTCTTACATTTGGCCAAGCAAACTATGAGATCAACACCAATGCATGTAAACATCAATCCAACTGATCCCATAATCTTCTCAGATGCTGAACTGGTTAACCGGCTGGTAGCTCAAATGTCTAAACGATCTGCAACATTTACTTCTTCTGAAGGTAAATTGTTTGAAGCATTGCTGGAATACCAACTCAAATCAGCATGCAGAGAAGAAGCTCAAAGGCCTAAACGTCCAAGAGACAATGAAGATAAAGATAAGGATAAGAATGACGAGCCTAAACGCCCGAAGAAAACTGGTGAATCATCTTCAATGCAACCTTCACCCCAAAGGACTCCAGCTCAACCACGATCTCCTCCTCGTTCTTCTACTGACAAACCTCAGGACTCTGAGTTACCACCTCAGACTCAGAAAGCCGGTGATCACTTTGAGTATACTGGTGGTGACGATGAGGAAGTCCTTGAGCCCCAACAACAACCCACCTCTCCCAGCACAACAAAGGAACCAGCATCATCCTCTAGGCCTAAGAAGAAGAAGAAGAAGAAGAAGACTAAAGTTGATGTCGTTTCATGGCTAGACGACGATGACACTAAATATGAATGGTTTTCCACACTTGTTGCTGCAACACCCGCCTTAACTGATGACCAAGATATGGTAGGAGGTAGTACGTTGGAGCATGCAAAGTTACTGCAATCAAAGTTCCGAGTGAAGAAGATGACGAAATCAGAGTTGAAACGAATCAAGAATGAAGCATTCCAAATACTCAAAGACAGCTCAGAAAGTGCTATTGAGGTTGAATATCACCTTGAAAACATAGCATGAGCCATGTCCAACAACATTGATTGGCTCAACCCTGAAGCAAACATCGACTACACCAGACGAGATAAGGCTCCATACTACACAGATTGGACCAAACCTCTACCTACCATTGGTCAACCAGATCAACCTAAGATTCCATTTCGATACTTCTTCAACAACGACCTGGAATTTCTTCTACATGGTAGCGATGTGACAAAGAAATACGCTACATCACTGACACTTCCGTTTCCAGCAGCCATATACTCCAACTGCATAGCCATCGAAGAAAAGGCTACCCACATGTTCAACAATAGAGTGGAAGATTATGACATCGATGCACTGTATGGGATTCACCATTGGCCGGAACGCCGACGAATCTACTACAGAAGCTGCCAGATTCGTAAATCTCAACATGAAGTACACAGTAATCAAGGGATTGTTGCTATCAAGCATGTTGCTCTTTCATCTAAATGGGATTACACCTTCTTAAAGAACATCATATTCAAAAGACAAGACGAAAAGGACTATGCTTTCTGTGAAGCGGACTTTCAGAATTTGTCTCTCAACGACATTGAAGATTTGTATCTTGCAAAAGTACAGGGAAGAATGAGACAATTCTCGACTGAAATTCAACGTGAATACATCAAGTCCTTGCTCATCTTCATCAGAAGCATCGTGATCCAGGAACGTGTAGAAGATTTGCAACTTGCTGTTGAGTCGTATCAGACTCGTGTCAATTTCACTAGACCTAAGCTAGAACTTCCCGACATCAACCATCTCCCTCAATTCACTCTCATCAGCAAACCCTTTGGTGTAGTCTACCGCAGTGAACTACACCGTAACTGCGTGATGGCGTGTTCAGAGCTTCATAAGTTTGGAGATTCAACGTTGAAGCATGTCAGAGATGGGCTAGCATATAGGTTAAAGGCGATTCAGTAAGGCATCGGGTCGCCAAAGAGATGGACTTCTCAGGAAAGACGGGATGTGAAGAGAATCATCAAGATG
Source organism: Chrysanthemum seticuspe (assembly GCA_019973895.1). NCBI lineage: Eukaryota > Viridiplantae > Streptophyta > Magnoliopsida > Asterales > Asteraceae > Chrysanthemum > Chrysanthemum seticuspe. The sequence continues at coordinate 40,594,340 of BPTQ01000006.1, forward strand.
ATTGATGAAAGGTTGTTTCGAAGGGACCAGTTCAGAACGTTGGAAAGTTTCGTCGGTGGTCGTCTTCGCATTAATCTCACAGGCTATCAACGCCCAGTTCGCATTCCTGGAGTTATTGCGGAACTACCTGAAATTCTTGGTACCCATTAAACTGTTTCAATTTCACTATTACTTTGGATGTGTGATTATATATGGCCATGGCTTGTGCACACATAACAGTGTACAACCCGTTCTTGTAATGAAAGGACCATGTGGTATGCTTCAGTGCCACAATCCTTATAAAAGGAGCGAAAGCTTCTTACTTTTGAGTAAAACTTATCAAACCTTTCACTTTTCAAAGGTTTTGATCAAAAGAACAAGTACTTCCCCCTATGATTTTCAAAACCTCAACCGTTTATATCACTTGTTGAGGGGGAGTATTTGCTTAAAAATCTTTGTTCACAAATTGTTCTTGTGGTAATCTTCCCATAAAACTCGAAATGGACATATTTGATATCAAAATTTTGTCAAAAATAACATTTATATGCCATTTTTGAGGGGGAGAAAAATATGTGATAAGAAATATGTTGTGATTTGCTATTGAATCTTCGTGTGAAAAGACTTCAACCCATGAATTGAAGGGATCTGAACAGTCATACATCGAAAATATTTGTCCTCCAAGACTGATCCGAGTAGATCGTACCTTTCGAGAAACTCCTGATAGACATGACCTTTGACGGGTTTGACAACCTTTCGGGGTTGTCCACATCTTCAAGGTAGTTATTAGAGTTAGTTGTCACCTAAAAGCTGACAATGTACCTCTTTAACTATGCAACGTAATCGTGTCTCGCAAGGAATTGTCTATCTTGAGTCGATCAATTCAAAAGTGCGCGCTCTTTCCTCACTGTGCAGATTTTTGTCAAAACTCTTAAGCACATGTGGAGGGGGAGTATTTCTGAAAATCCAAAACTCTTGAAGTGTTCAAACATGTTTTTCATTCACAAACACTTCGAGAGATTTTCATGAAAATGGTTTTATGGCAATGGAGTTATAAGGTGATTAAGGTTAGGAATAACCGTCCTATGATCCACCAGAGCCGGAGGGATCTACCCAAGGACACTACCAATAGTAAGAATCTAGAAGTCCTTAGGTATGATTATAAAAAGGAGAAAATGAGAATTGGAGAAAGAAGGATTTGAAGAATTAAAAAGAAACGCAAAGAAAAGGGTGAAAAGAAATAGCCCTCCAGATTATTCAACTTAGGGCAGACACCGGGTTCAATTCATATGCCACTGGTTGTTACTTGATGACGCCGGTATTAGAGATTAAAAGTCGTCATGGATCCAGTGACGCATGCACTAAACCGTCTTAGCCACTCAAGTTTCTCCCAACAGAAGCTTGTTTCATTCTCACAGGGAACCCTACATAAACTATCGGCTTTCTCTTAGAGATAGCTGGTATTGAAGAAGGAGACCCTCTCCCTAGTCTCCGCTCAGGAAAACCAAAACGCACTATTGAGTCTAGAGCCACGAGATTCATCAAAAGATCTCTTAGGTACACTTGACATTTCATCACTTGTTGTTCAACAATAAGAACAACAGTGGTACATTATCGAGTCCTACACAGATCTTAGCAATCTATCGAGAACATTTATGAGGGGTTCACATCATGTGATCCTTAGTGATTGAATGGAAACTCCTGCTAGGGTCAACATCAACAGCCCTAACAGCAGGTCGCTTCGGTAACTCCCCGTGGATTACGCTTAGTGGTCTCAAACGGTCTACAGTCGTGAGGTGATGCTTCGGTGTACCTCAGCGACTCATCTGAACCGTAGGTGTACTTCGGTACATCGCGTTATCTCACTTGTGGGACTCCGGTTCAGGAACGGCCTTTGTGAGAATTAGAGTTGCGTTTTCACACTATGCTGTTAACACTCTCGAAGTTCAAACTTGTAAGAGCCGGAATCCGCTTATTACTAACCTTTCTTATGTTTACTTCTTATGGAAGCTCTGGAGCGGACTGATCGTGCAGATTCTTCACATGCTCATACCAACAACATCACTTAAAGAAGTTCTCTCATAATCAAAGGCAACACAAAGTCAGAATGATTCTTCATCTACAAAGAATCTACAAAGTTGTAAGACTTAAAGAACTTCATCAATGGTAATCCAACGTTAAAGAGCGTGTGAGCATGTTGGAGAAAGACGTGGAGACACTGGAGCAGCGAAGCTGACCTGATGCAGACTACCACATCATACTATCACTTCCACCATAAAGAACAAAGAACTAAAGAACAAAGAAATCAAAAGACGTCAAAGCAGAATACTTCAAAAGAAACAATTTCTCTACACTGGGGAGATTGTTCGAATCAAGACACTTCTTCTCACAAGAAAGAAGAATGTCAGAAGACGTCAAAGCTACTATTACATTAGCACCTACATCGTTATCACTCATTCATCACTAACACTTAGGGGGAGATTGTTGGAATCACTCCCAAACCTTAATTCAAGTGTTAGTGATTCATTTGTAATAGTTAGCTTAATATGACCTTTATGTTAGTATTTAGCCTTAGGCTTATGTAGAAGGCCCATAAGCCTAGGCCCAAGCCCATAAGAGAAAGGAAGGGACTAGGAGTGTTGCCATAGCTCCTTCTCCTATAAATACCTTGTAATAACCCTCACTTGAGGGTTGGTTGTTCAATTTTATTCTCTTTCACTTCATACGCATAACCTTTCATTACTTATATGCATAAGTGTTTGTTTGTGATTGTTCAACCGATCTATCTCTTCTCTATTTCTACACATTGATGTTTGTGTTACATATATGGTGACCTAACACGCGATTCTTCGAGATTATTCTTATCTCAGAAGAAATACGCCATTGAGGTTTTAGAAAGGGCTCATATGCTTCATTGTAATCGGACTCCTATTGATACCGAGTCTAAACTTGGGGCAGATGGCGATCCGATATCGAATCCGACATTATATCGGAGTCTTGCGGGTTCTCTACAGTATCTTACATTTACTAGACCTGATATATCTTACGCAGTCCAGCAGGTTTGTCTCCATATGCACGATCCTCGGGAGCCCCACTTCTCGGCTCTTAAACGGATCTTGCGATATATTCAGGGCACTCTTGATTATGGTCTACAGTTATTATCTTCATCAACTACGGATTTGACTGCTTATTCTGATGCGGATTGGGCGGGCTGCCCCACCACACGAAGATCTACATCTGGTTATTGTGTGTTTATAGGCAACAATTTACTATCTTGGTCGTCTAAGCGACAACATACGCTATCTCGCTCCAGTGCTGAAGCAGAGTACCGTGGTGTTGCCAATTCCGTTGCCGAAACTTGTTAGATACGGAATTTGCTTCGTGAGCTTCACACACCTTTATCCACTGCTAATCTTGTATATTGTGATAACGTTTGTTCTGTTTACCTGTCATGTAATCCAGTCCAGCATCAACGCACGAAGCACATTGAGATAGATTTTCACTTTGTCAGAGACTTGGTTGCCACTAGTCAGGTTCGAGTTCTCCATGTTCCCTCTCGCTATCAGTACGCAGATATTTTCAAGAAGGGTCTGCCGTCTGCTATATTTGAGGATTTTCACTCCAGTCTAAGCGTCCGGTGTCCTTCCGCTCAGACTGCGGGGGATTGTTAGCCCGTGATATTGCACCATTGGTGTATCGGGCTCAAGCCCATTGTCTAGAATGTACTATCCAGGATTATTTATACGTGATTGTAAATGTAATTGGCAATCAATCAATCATCAGTTATCCATTTTGTATTTACAAGATGATCATAGAGATAGTAGATGTAAACAAAGGCATACATTGATCGATAATAGTCATCGATCTTGCATGCAAAAGGCATAATTATGCAATTAATTTTAGGGTTAATGGCACGAAAAGACATCATACTTACCACTTTTTGTCATTGTCTATAGCGATTTTTTTTTCAATTTTGACACCAACCTTTTAAATTCGTGCTATTGTGTGTATTTTGCGACTATTTTGTCATGTAAAGTGACCATTTTACCCTTCAAAATTTGATAAAATTAAGGGTAAAATGGTCACAAAATACACACAATAGAACGAATTCAAAAGGTTGGTGTCGAAATTAAAAAAAATAAATTCGCTACACACAATGACAAAAAGTGACAAATATAATGCCTTTTCGTGCCATTAACCCTTAATTTTATTGTAGCTAATTCATAAAAAAGTTATTATTTCTTACTGTAATGTCTCAAATTTTTGGAAATTATACTAGCAGAATTTGCATAATTCTCTAGCTCATGACACTCATGAGTTATCTCAACTCGGAAGAGTCGCTAAATGACTGATAACGCTACACGCGTCGTTCGGGGTCAAAGGAACTTCCTTTTCGTCGAGCAAGTTTTTCAACACCCTAGGCAGTGAACCTAATCGTTGTAGTGTAGTATTAGGGTAAGCCACGGGTATTGATATCGTTCTCTAGGGGAATAGGAATGCTAGTAAGAAGTTACTACGCTAAGGTTGTGGTTGAGGAAGATTATTTTTTTTCTTTTTATATTTTTTAAGGAAAGGAAAGGTACGAATCTCGGGGTTTGAATTTGGGGGGGTTGGTATTGCTACCGATTACTCTACTTATCTAATTATCTAATCTAAGGTGTATGTAGTCTATGTCTAATTAATGTGTGATAGTATGATAGTTTAAAGATGTGTTTGCTTAGGTTTTACTACTCCTTAATTATCTCCTATTGGTGGTTGAATTGTCACGTCCTTATTCCTAGTTGCGTTGTGTGTCTAAGGTTGTAGGGTATGCGTTTCTCCCTAACTCTTTGAACTTACCAAAGGGTCTCGTCTACAAAACCCACTAGGGATAATAAACTCTTACTCTAAGGCACTCTTTGGATGGTTTAGCTTACAACTACTCAAGGAGTCATATTCTAAGGTTTACAAAGATTTAATCAAGCATTAAGTACACAACGAATGACCTATCGCATTACTAGATCATTAATCAACTAAGATAAGAAACAACCAATCAATATTCAATAATTAAGTTTCATATTCCCTAAGCAAACACACAAGTAAATTAGCCGGACATGGAAAACATGCAAGCATACACACAAATAATCAAAGACATAATTGTATTAATGAAGTAAAACACTTATCTTGGTGTAAGATAGGGTTTGGAACCCTAAAATACTGTACAAGACAGCCTTGGTTCGGTTTAGGTTTTTACTCCAAAAGACTACACACTAAATACTGAAAAATTCCGATTCTATATATAATATTACACATGCGACGGCGTCACTTTATGTTTTGTGACGCCGTCGTGTCGTCGTCATTAGGGTTTTGTCTTGGCCACGTTCGACTTACGACGGCGTCACCTTATGCTTGTGACGCCGTCCTCTTCAGCTTCTGACGCCGTCTGGATTACATCTAGGCCGTCTGAGTTGCGATGGCCTACTCTTTTATAACTTGACGTCTTCACTTGAAAATGGGAGTTTTGGCTTCTGTCCCGTTACAAAGATCCTCCGACGGCGTCACACTTAACACCTGACGCCGTCACCTTATGTTTTCAGCAGCTTTGAGTGTCTCGATTCTGACTTTGGCCATTTTCTTCGTATAATCGCTCCTTTTCGTCCAAATAAGTGCTATTCCAGCATTTTGCCTTCAAGAGACCTAAAAAGTGAAAAGGAACGATATTAAACAATAACGGATACAAAAGTGATCAAATAAGGGCTTAAACGACCCCTCAAGCAAGTGTGCTTTTAGCCAATTAATTTATAAGTTAGAGGTCATGAAGCATTGGTTTAAAACAGTCCACAACACATATAAACCCCGCAAAAGTCATAACAAGCACGGAAATTACATACTAGCACCTCACATAGGGTGTTTGGATACTCACATCTCTCTCGGGTGTATTTGAAATATAACAAATTAGAAATGGAAGATAAACACTCATTAACCGGTCCTAGTACATAGATTACCATAGGCTTGAGAATAGATCAAACCTCCGTCGCTTTGGCGTAAGCACCTAGGAAAGACTATCAAAGAGGTCTTTAAAGGGTTGTAATGTTAGGCTTACGGTAGGGAAACAAAGGATTTGGTGGGATAGGCTGTATAATGGTGGTAAGTCAAATCTCTTATGTTACAAGCATACGAAGAATGACGTTGCTAAGCCAAGACTCGACACTCTAAACTCTAGCTAACTGAAATAAACAAACTTAAAATTAAAGGATAGATGTAGGATGGTAGCCCGTTTTTTTTTTTTTTTTTTTTTTTTTTTTTTTTTTTTTTTTTTTTTTAACACTCTAATTTTTTTATTCTCTTTTTCTATATTTTTTTTTCGATTTTTTTTTTCATACACTTTTACTCTATCATCCTCTACGGTAACATCAAAATGATAGGGATTTATAGGCACATCCCTACACTTGAGTTTTTATTACTCTAACACTAATTTGACCCGAATTGAAAAGATCAAAACACTTGGGGTACATTATTATGCAAACAAAGGGAATTTGAATTTAACGTTCCCTTCCCGTCATTTCATAAACTTTAACTTTTCCCATGAATCTCAATCGTCCCAAAACTGTATACAAAGGATATGACTCGACTTAGCAACTCATGCAAGCAACTAGATAATTGAACTAAGGGTTTAAGGTGATAATAATAATGCACTAAAAGTGAGTGCATACAAGGTAGGCTAAGGCGATTTGGGTGTACATTTGGGGGTGGGGTGTAAACAATGCTCTTCATTGATATTCCGGAAAAACCGAAACATCACGAGAACCGCGAAAAGGATAGGCTCTGAGGGGTTAACTAGGGGTATCGTGTACTAAAGATGAGTACAACGCAAAGGGTGTGGGGGAATTACTCAACCGGTGTGGAAGAAGTAATTATATTACGGGTATTAAACAAGGGTTATCCTAATGCCTCTTATCATTTAGTTATTCCTAACTAGACAAGTGTAGTCTTACTAGCGATCTCGGAATGCATCACAAAACAAGTTCTAGAATCTAATATACTACCGGTTTACACTCTAAGCATTAAAGATGAATGCTTTAATTCCTACTAATCTAAGGGCGATCCTCACATTTTGAGTGGAATTTAGGTGGTAAAGGGTTTTTGTGCTAGTCATATAACTTCCTATCCGTGAGACGCTTTTGTTAAGACTAATGGCCCACTCCTACATGTCATGAAAAATTTTAAATTTGGTGCCAAAATTACCCTAACCGACATTTTCTCATGGTTTATTACACAAATACAATTGGACAAAGCAAATAATCAAGGATAAGCATAGTTTCAAAGTTCCCGTTTTATTTTCCGTCCCTACACTTAAACTGAACATTGTCCCCAATGTTCCCCGAAAGTATCAAAGTTATGATAATGGAAGGTAATCAAAAACGAAAGAAACTAGTATTCCCCTGATTAGCTCGGTAGGATCCGTGTGTGAAGTAGTGGTTAAATTCTTTCCAAGAAGAATTTATGCGTGAAAAGCTCCTTCCAATCTTATGTAACTTCTTCTTGATAAATTAAACCTGCATCTATGAAGAAACAAACGAAACCTTCGCTTAAAATCGGCGGTAATAATATATATAAGACTCGATTTAAACTAGGATATAATGCTTGTGGAATGGATATTTACAAAATTTCTGGAAAATTAAGACCTGGAAAATTCCAAAATTTTTAAGTAGCTCAGAAAACGAGAAAAAAGTAATCTGTTGTTTTTACTCCTTCCTGACGCCGTCAGGTTATCCTGACAAAAACTGGTCTGCGATTTTCTGGAAAAAATTCTAGAAAACTTACATCTTTAGAATCTGGAAAAAATTTCTGCAAAACATCCATTATGACTCGATACAAGCATTTGACTCGAACAAACACACAAATATATCTTTTAATGAATTGTTATTCTCATGTTTACGTTTCCTTGAAAACGTGTGTAATCCTCCCTACACTTATCCCTTATGTAAAATACCTTTATATGCAATTAAGACGAGGTTAAAAACAAAATAAAGCATTTTTACAAATTTAAACATAAGAATAAACAATCGATACAAGATATATGACACTAACAAGCAAACAATTAAGCATGGGTTGCCTCCCACGAAGCGCTTTTCTTTATTTAAGAGTCTTGTAGCTAGACTCGTAGTCGTGCTCCTATGTTTTCTCGCACACGCTTACGTGCTCATATTTAAGCCATTCCAACGTTCTTTCATTCTTTTTGTAATCATCTCCCAATTCAAGGCATTTTTTGTAATACCGCTTAGTTTTCTCATATGGGTACCTAAGCCCACTTCGCTTATCCCTCTCACTAAGCAATGGAATAGGGGTAATTCGATTACAAGCCTCAATGTCTTTATGTTTAAACCTAGGATGGGCGCGTGGCATTTGGTAGATAAAATCTTCAACTTCATCAGAGAATGTAATTAGACCATCAATCATCCGTTCATTCAACCTAGTCAATTTTTTAAAAGGTTTTCCAAAAATTACTTGAGTGAGGTCCTTATCAATAAATTCTCCTAAGTCTTCTAAGACCCTGAACTCTACCAAATAAGCAAAACTTCCAACAAACACGTGCAAATGAGTGACTGCTTCAACAACATTGTTCCCTTGATAAGTTAACTCATTGATCTTGATTTTATTGTATAGGTCCCTTGAGATTAAGTTCAAAGGTAAGAATGAATTCAAATAAGCATCGAACCCTTCTAGTCCTATTTTGCAAGGGAATTGCATGTTAAAGGGACCATCTTTCTCAATCCTACACCTAGGGTCAAAACATTGGGAGGGGTCTTCCTCAATTTCAAAACTAACTCCATTAATGACCTCCCCGCTATCAAGTGCTTCACCATAATCAAGTTCCTCATCGGAATCTGAGTCATAGAAAGGACTTTGTTGTTGCCAATTTATCTCATTATGCCCTAGGTGATTTCCAAAATGGTGAATGGGTGAAGGGTTTTGAGGGATTGCGTTCTCAATTTCGGGATTGGGAATGGGTAGAGTGAAGAATCTTCGGCGGAAGATACGTATCATGGTGAGTGACGGTTTTTACGAACAAAAATCACGAAGAAAGGGGATAGACTAAGAGGAAGCTAAAAATGAGAAAAAAAAGTTTACTTGATAGGAATCAAGTAAAGAAACCTAAACGAGGTGGACTACTAACTAGCTATTCTATTCCCCGGCAGCGGCGCCAAAAACTTGATAACGCTACACGCGTTGTTCGGGGTCAAAGGAACTTCCTTTTCGTCGAGCAAGTTTTTCAACACCCTAGGCAGTGAACCTAATCGTTGTAGTGTAGTATTAGGGTAAGCCACGGGTATTGATATCGTTCTCTAGGGGAATAGGAATGCTAGTGAGAAGTTACTACGCTAAGGTTGTGGTTGAGGAAGATTATTTTTTTTCTTTTTATATTTTTTAAGGAAAGGAAAGGTACGCATCTCGGGGTTTGAATTTGGGGGGGTTGGTATTGCTACCGATTACTCTACTTATCTAATTATCTAATCTAAGGTGTATGTAGTCTATGTCTAATTAATGTGTGCTCGTATGATAGTTTAAAGATGTGTTTACTTAGGTTTTACTACTCCTTAATTATCTCCTATTGGTGGTTGAATTGTCACGTCCTTATTCCTAGTTGCGTTGTGTGTCTAAGGTTGTAGGGTATGCGTTTCTCCCTAACTCTTTGAACTTACCAAAAGGGTCTCGTCCACAAAACCCACTAGGGATAATAAACTCTTACTCTAAGGCACTCTTTGGATGGTTTAGCTTACAACTACTCAAGGAGTCATATTCTAAAGTTCACAAAGATTTAATCAAGCATTAAGTACACAACGAATGACCTATCGCATTACTAGATCATTAATCAACTAAGATAAAAAACAACCAATCAATATTCAATAATTAAGTTTCATATTCCCTAAGCAAACACACAAGTAAATTAGCCGGACATGGAAAACATGCAAGCATACACACAAATAATCAAAGACATAATTGTATTAATGAAGTAAAACACTTATCTTGGTGTAAGATAGGGTTTGGAACCCTAAAATACTGTACAAGACAACCTTGGTTCGGTTTAGGTTCTTACTCCAAAAGACTACACACTAAATACTGAAAAATTCGGATTCTATATATAATATTACACATGCGACGACGTCACTTTATGTTTTGTGACGCCGTCGTGTCGCCGTCATTAGGGTTTCGTCTTGGCCACGTTAGACTTGCGACAGCGTCACCTTATGCTTGTGACGCCGTCCTCTTCAGCTTCTGACGCCGTCTGGATTACATCTAGGCCGTCTGAGTTGCGACGGCCTACTCTTTTATAACTTGACGTCGTCACTTGAAAATGGGAGTTTTGGCTTCTGTCCCGTCACAAAGATCCTCCGACGGCGTCACACTTAACACCTGACGCCGTCACCTTATGTTTTCAGCAGCTTTGAGTGTCTCGATTCTGACTTTGGCCATTTTCTTCGTATAATCGCGCCTTTTCGTCCAAATAAGTGCCATTCCAGTATTTTGCCTTCAAGAGACCTAAAAAGTGAAAAGAAACGATATTAAGCAATAACGGATACAAAAGTGATCAAATAAGGGCTTAAACGACCCCTCAAAAAGGTACCTTTTAAAACCTTATCAATGACACAAGTTATGGTTCGAGTCAAGGTCATTTAGAAGTCATAGTACGAGTTACTTTGCTTTAAGGGTAAATTAATCAACTTGTGAGGGTCGATTCATGATAGATAACAGTTAGACAACTCTAATATTTACAAACTAGTAAATAAAAACATTCATTTTCATGAAAAGGTGACAACAGCCGTCTTGTGAAATGGAGAAAGGTTGAATATCTAGTGTAATTTTGTGTTATCCTTCAATAACAATTCTTACACTGATCTTTAAAATCATGAGATAGCCCGTTGTCTAAATATTGACAATGTAACCAGTTTATAATAGCACACATCCAAACACCCCTTTGGTTTAAAAAATCTATTAAACACTACACAACTATAAAGTGTAACAGAAAAATAACTGGTATACTCTACGACCACAAAGCCACTCTCCCTCCACGACGACCATCCGTAGATTTGGAATAATAAAATTGATGGCAATTTATAACACCCCATTTTCTACTAAACTAAGAATATATACATCTCGAGTGTGACGAAAAGGATTTTTAATATACACCAATTTTCTAGATTATGTGCACTATTTTTATACTAGCGATGCACCAATCCTCTTAACATAGATGCACATGTTCTTTTAAAAACGTACTGACATGTGAAATATGGCTAATTCACATGCGACAAGATGTTAAGTCTTAAATTTTCAAACATATTCACATGTGAGTTCTTATACGTAAGAGAAGTGTTGTGTCATTATCTTTTTTTAACCACTTTCTCAATTTGTTTATAATAAGGGAAAACAAATTTGGGATATAAGCATATTTCACATGGCTTGAGGTTAATGTGACACTCAGTCACATTCCATTGTTCTTATTGGAACTTTTGTGTTATTAATATATTTTATCGGGGAATCGTCCCTTTTACCCAAAAAATTTGGGATATAAGCATATTTTAAAACCGACAATCTGGTATAGAGGAGCTTGTATCACTATATAACGAATGTCACTATCAACAACATGACTTAAAATTTAAAAGGGAATTTTGTATAATTAATTTTGATAAAAAAAATTTAACAAATAGTGTTACAAATATTATATGCATACAATATTCGCCTTACTAATCTTTAAAACATGTTTATGTGTCAAGTTGTAAAATTTATATCGACGAAAGCAATAAAAATAATCAATACATAAATATAAGCAATAAATAAGCATATCAAGCAAGTGAACATGTTTATTTATCATATAAATATTATATTTTTAAAGTTTGGAATCACTGAGTACCATCTCTATATTCGCAGAGTCAGGAGAGTAGCTTGTTATTTTTACATGGCATAATATACCATTTGTTAAAGTTATTTCAACCTAAAACATCTCGTTATCCGTTAAGAATAACTCATTATTGAAAAGTAATTCATCACTGAAAATATTAGTTTCAGGGTACCCGCCCGCCGTAACGCGCGGGTACCCTGCTAGTTTTTTAATTGTTTATTTATTTGTTCTTTTAATAAAAATTTTCATGTGGGTCCTTTTACCACCAATCATACTCTTTTCTTCTTCACCCACCGACGCCACCACCGCCACCAACTTCGAATATTGTTCACAAGTTGTTATTCACTTTTATATGTTGTACTAGTATAAAAAAATCCAAGAGAATCAACGTATAAAAAAATCCTAGAGAATCAACGTATGACCATCGAAGGCCTGGTCGTACGAATTATTGTACAATCAGTGGCTCCATCCGTGGGACCCGCTACAATTGGTCTCGTTATTCCAAACTTATAACCAGTCAATCACACTCACTAGTTTTACGGTATGAATCAAGGAAGAGAAGATACTCCCCCTCCGGGTTTCTCGACCTTGACACCAATCCCAGTCAATGATCCTAACAACCTTCCCAACATAACCGCGTCCACTTTCATCACACGATCTCACCCTGAAATAACTCCCAACAATCATGCTTCGACATCAGCTAACCCTGAACTGGTAATCAGTCCTGCGTTCGTCGAAGCTAACATCGAAGCGTTAGAGTCCTTACTAAGGGCTCAAAGGAGGCAAGCTCAGAACGTGGAGATGCGGAGGGAGTTGGAATACTCTAGTGATGAGTATGACGAAGAGATAGAAATGGAGACTAGGCCCTCGGCTCCTGGGGCTACACGCTCAGTGCTGAGGATAGGATCTCCGGGTAGTTGAAGGCCGAGTGGAAGATCGGTTGGTTTTGAAGATGTTCCGGAGAGGGCTCCGACGAGAAGGGAAGGAAAAATGGAAGGTTCCTATGGTAGGAGTCACCGAAGGGAGACTACGGAGGTTAACTTGCCACCACTCTTGGCAGCCCATCTGGGAGAACTGAAGAAGGGGTCCCGTTGCAGCCTTCTCACGCATCTGGCGTAGAAGGCAATCCACCTCAAATGAATGGGGGAGGAAATCTTCCTCCTCATGGTATGTACCCTCCTTTTCAGGCTCAATCTTACCCCCATGGGGTTTATCCCCCACCTAATGGGCAGACTAGCAACCCTAGCTTTCCTCAACCATATGGAAGCATGCCCTACGGGCAGCCTATGGTATACCCTTCGTATCCTGTTAGAAGTCACCCACCTTATATACCTACTGCTTACCCTCCATATGTTAACCAAAACCCTGTCGGAATACCTCCGAACCATAACCCATACAATATTGCCCCCACTTACATGCCACCTTACAACTGCCTTTATTCGGAGCCCATGGGTTCTACAACACCCTTCGTAAGGTGGATAAAAGACTACCCTTTACCCGATGGGTTGAAAATGCCCGCACATATTGGCACTTATGATGGGAAGGGGGACCCGGATAATTTCTTACATTTGTTCGAAGGGGCTATCAGAATGCATAAATGAGTTATGCCCGTTGCTTGCACATGTTTACATATACCTTGCGAGACTCCGCTCGTATATGGTGGAATGGGCAAAAAGCAGGTAGCATTGTGAATTTGGATGATCTCAAGGCCAAGTTTAGATCACACTTCAGCCCGCAGAAAAAGTTCACAAGGACTCACCTGACAGTGCACCACATTAAGCAGAGGGAAAACGAGAGCACCAAGGCTTTCGTTACTAGATATACTGATGACACATTGTAGATTCTGGGTCAGCATGAAGACCAACGCATCTTTGGTTTTGTGCATGGCCTACGAAATAGAAGTCTGGTGGAATTCCTATCCACTGACCTTCCCGCAACCTACAAAGGCTTAATTGAGAAGACTTACACCTGGATCGAAGCCAAATAAGTGTCCGCCAACGGGGCTCCGATCGAAAACAAAGAAAGTCACAGCAAAATCCCGAAGCACTCTTCGTGGGAAGGGTCCAAAAATAGACACAAAGGCAGGGACAGGTTCGCGCCCTACAACAAAAACATCAACCACGAACTCTTGGCAAATCTGTCCAAATCTCTAAGGGAAATACTTGCTACGGAAAGTGCTGCGAAGGCCTTCGATCCTCCCCCTCATTTGGCAAGTAGAGGAAGAAGCAGGGACACATCCAAGTATTGCTATTTCCATGACGATTATGGACACGACACCAAAAATTGCAGAGAGCTCAAGAAACAGATAGAAGAGGCCGTGAAGTCTGGTCAATTGGGACATCTGGTGAAGGGCATAAAGAAAGGTAAAGAGAAGGTCTTTGACACACAGTTGGGGAAAGATACCACACCGGCCGAAGCACCCATCCTCATGGTTCACAGGGATGATTCTGGTTTAAAGAGAAAAGCAGCGGAGGAAGGATTATGCGGGGTAGGAGACGTTACCTTCCCTTCGATCACAGGTCAGGTTCTTTCGAATGACCCCATGGTCATCAAAGTCCTAATCTCCAACAGAGAAGTAAATAGAGCTTACTTAGACTGCGGAAGCTCTTGCGAAGTGATCTACGAGCATTGTTTTCTGAAGCTCAAGCCTTCGATAAGGTCAAAGAGAGTAGATTCGAAGGTGTTAATACAAATATCGTCATTAAACGTTATTTATATTTTTGATCTTTGCCTAAGTTTTGTTAACGACAAAAGTAAATTTAGTTTATAAAAGCTTAAAGCTTGTCAAGTTTATTTGATATTAAAACAAGCTTTCTCAAACAATATATTCATCATTCAAGCATTTACATTTATGATTAGTAACATCTTGATATGACTCTAATCATTATGTATGATAGTAGTTTGTAGAATGTGTTAGGTTCTTAAAACCAAACACTACTTAAGCATTTGCATATTTCTATAAATAGTAATACAACATTTGACATCATGTATTACATCATGGAAATCATTGGAAGATTCCATTAGATATTTTGTGAAGATTTGCACTCTTCATATCTTGCACAATCTCACTTAGATAGAGTTGACTTTAGGCAAGATTTGATATCTTGGCTCTCAGACCGGCGGTACCAAAATGGTACACGGGCGGAACCCTTTTAAGGGGTCCGCCATCCGTGGACGCTCCTGTCCAATTTGGCTATAAATAGCAATGCCAAGCCAAGTAGTTTCTTACCCCTTTCTAACATACTCTCATACATATCTTCTCTCTAACCTTTCTAACTCAGTTTCATATCATATTAGTGATCTCTTTTGTAGCAAAGAAGATCAAGTCATATTCAAGCTTCAACGAGAAGTTGGAAGTCTTGTTTGTTTAGTGTTGTATGATCTAGTGTTGATCCATACTTCATTGTTGTATCAAACCATCATAATCTTGTGAGTGTGAGTGGTTAGTATTTTAGTCCTCAAAATACATTGTGTGTAGGAGTAGTTGTACCCTTGGAAAGAACTCGACATCTAGCTTAGTGTCGGAAATAGTGTAAGCGAAGTGTAAAGGTTTTCTCCGCCGGTGAAAGGAGCTTGTTGACTAGTGAAGTTAAACTCTCGAGTGTGAGACTCGGGGAGTGGAGTAGGGCAAGGAAAAAGAGTCCTTGTAGGCCGAACCACTATAAACAACTTGTTGTGGTTTGATCATTTCTTTCCTTATTTACTTATTACATATTGCTTGCATATTTCATTAACATACTTAAGATCAATATCAATTGATCTTTCAATAAGTTTCAAAACAAAGTTTTTAATCGGTAAACTATTCAACCCCCCTTCTAGTTTTCTACAATTGGTATCAGAGCCTCGTTGCTCAAGAATTTCTAAAATAACTTGTATTTTATAAACTTGAAACGATCCATGGATTCTGAAAACTTTAAAGAAGGGCAATCTATGCAAAGACCACCACTCTTTGAAACCAATGGATTTATCTATTGGAAAAACCGTTTTGAAACATATGTAAAATCAAAAGATATAGATATTTGGTTTATTATTGTTAAAGGAGATTTTAGTTCTACAACAAAGGATATTTCCGTTGATGAACAAAAGAAATTAGTTGCTAAAAATAATGAAGCTAAAATGATGCTTTATAATGCTTTACCTAGAAAAGAATATGAAAGAATTTTTATGTGTGAAACCGCCAAAGATATTTGGGAATCTTTAATTGTTACACATCAAGGTAATTCACAAGTCAAGGATAACAAAATTGATCTTCTTGTTTAACAATATGAACAATTTGTTATCCCTGAAGATGAAACCGTTGATTGTGGCTTTGCTCGTTTTAACACTATCATTACATCACTTAAAGCACTTGATGAATCTTTTCGTAGTAAGAACTTTGTCAGGAAATTTCTTAGAGCACTCCATCCCAAATGGAGAGCTAAAGTGACCGCTATTGAAGAATCAAAAGATCTCTCAATAATGTCACTAGACGAGCTAATTGGCAACCTCAAAGTTCACGAAATGGTAATGGAGAAAGATTCGGAGATCATCAAAGGAAGAAAGGAGAAGATCAAATCCGTTGCTCTTAAAGCAAAGGTGGAATCAAGCGATGATGGTGAATCTTGTTCCGATAGTGAAGATGAGGAGTATGCCATGGCCGTTAGAGATTTCAAGAAGTTCTTTAGAAGAAGAGGAAAGTTTGTAAGACAACCTCGAGAAGAAAAGAAGCCATTCCGAAAAGATCAGGATGATAAGAAGAATAAAGGTGAAAGAAAGTGTTTTAGATGTGGTGATGCAAGTCATCTCATAGGAGAATGTCCCAAGCCACCTAAAAGCAAAACTCAAAGAGCTTTTGTAAGTGGTGCTTGGAGTGATAGTGAAGAATCAAGCAAGGAAGAGATCGCTCTAATGGCACATGAGTCAAATGAGGTACTTTCCGACTCTTCTTATTCTTCTATAGATGATGACACATTGCAAAAACAATATAATCAATTGTGTGAGCTAAGTCTAAAAATCATAACTAAAAATAAATTTCTAAAAACCAAAAAGGAGTTTTTGGAAAATGAGGTATATGAGTTAAAAGAAAAAGCAAAACGACTTGAAAAAGGAAAAGCAAATGACGATGATTGTAAATCATGTCAAGAGCTTAATCTTGAAATAGAAAAACTAAAGCTCACACAAGAAATCTTAATAGAAAATAATTCTAAGTTTAAAAGGTTTAACAAAAACATCGCTCTTGCCGATGAAATAGTTAAAATCCATAAAACACCAGGAGACATGAATGGGCTAGGTTTTAATGAAGTATTAATTCCAAAGAGTCAAAACAAAACGGCCGAAAAGGACGAACATTCTGTCAAAATTGCTGCAGTACAGCACGGACCAGACGGAACCAAAATAAGGGTTCCGTCCGTTGTGCAAAATGGTACCGCGGGTACTTCAGCAGAACAGAATGTTCGCAATACGGACCGTACTGAATTTGTTAAAGTAACAAAGAAAACCAATGATAATGTTAAACTAAAACCAGCCATTATATCAGGAGTAGGACTTGTTAAAAATGAATTTAGATCAAAAACTACTCAACAACGATATAAAACTTCTTTTGCCAAACGCCCCTTTCCTAAGAGCATCCACAACGTTCAACCTAACTACCAACACAACAGTTGGAATCAAAACTTTCCTAGACCATATCAAACTCCAGATTACATGCCATGGAACCCTTACCCATCATTTCCATACATGAATCAAATAAATGGTATGTTTAACCCAAACGGACCCATGAGATATTGGGGACCAAATGTTTGAGTTATTTGCTTCTTAGGTATGCTTGAAAGTTGGATTGGAACCTGATGAATGGATAAAAGATAGTGGATGCTCACGACACATGACGGGCAACAAAAGTCTCTTCTCATCATACCAAGAGTATGACGGAGGTAATGTCACTTTCGGTAGCAATCTCAAAAGCAAAATCATTGGCAAAGGTACGATTGCTCATAACTCTCTAACTATTGAAAATGTTGCTCATGTGGATAGGTTAGGATTTAATCTACTTAGTATTAGCCAACTATGTGATAAAAAGTATAAAGTACTATTTGATGAAAATGGTAGTAAAATACTAGAAGATGGTATCACCATAGCTAAAGGAGTTAGGAAAAATAACATATACGTCATGAAAATAGATAAAACATATAATGACAAACTTTGCTTAACAACATTAGACGATAGCTCATCTCTTTGGCATAGACGCTTAGGTCACGCTAATATGAGACTTATACAAAACCTATCTTCAAAAGAGTTGGTTAGGAATTTACCAAAACTAAAATATGACCAACACTTTTGCGACGCTTGCAAAATTGGTAAACAAACACATAGTAGTCACAAATCTAAAAATATGGTGTCCACATCCAAGTGTCTAGAATTATTACATATGGACTTGTTTGGACCATCCGCTATAAGAAGCTATGGAGGAAACTTATACACTTTGGTCATAGTAGATGATTACTCAAGGTTTACTTGGACATTATTTTTGAAAACCAAAAATGAAGCTTTTGATAAATTTGAAATACTTAGCAAGAAAATTCAAAATCTTCTAGGTGTCAAAATTGTGTCGATCCGAACGGATCATGGTCGTGAATTTGACAACGAAACTCAATTTGGAAACTTTTGTGATACAAATGGTATAACACATAACTTTTCCGCTCCACGAACACCTCAATCAAATGGAGTAGTAGAACGTAAAAATAGAACAATTCAAGAAATGAGTAGAACAATGCTTAATGAACAAAACATTCCTCAAAAGTTTTGGTGTAACGCCGTTGACACTTCTACATATATTTTAAATAGAGTCCTAATACGTCATTTCCTAAACAAAACACCATATGAACTTTATAAAGGTAAAAAGCCAACATTAGGATATTTTAAAGTCTTTGGTTGTAAATGTTTTATTCTTAATACTAAGGATTATCTCACCAAGTTTGACCCAAAGTCTTATGAAGGTGTATTTCTTGGTTACTCTCAAACTAGTAAAGCTTACATTGTCCTTAATAAAGAAACAATGATAGTCGAGGAATCGTTGAACATAACATTTGACGAAAGTCCACCTCCCTCTAAGACATCACCGTTGGTAGATGATGACTTAGTTGAAAGTCAAATAATAGAAAGTCAAATTAATAATAACAAGGAAGATGAACCATCAAATAAGGAAATTGTCAACATCAAAGAATCTAAAAGTCATCCATTAGAAAAGGTTATAGGACAACTTAATCAAAGAACCTTAAGGTCACAAGCTCAAAATCAAAGTAATCATTTTTGTTTTGTATCCACCATTGAACCAAAAACCATAAATGAAGCAATAAAAGATGAATCATGGGTAATGGCCATGCAAGAAGAATTAAACCAATTCGTTAGAAATGATGTTTGGAAACTAGTTCCAAAACCCAAAGATCAAACTATAATTGGAACAAAATGGGTCTTTCGAAACAAAATGGACGAAAATGGTATAGTATCTAGAAACCAAGCTAGGCTTGTTGCACAAGGTTATAATCAACAAGAAGGAATCGACTATGATGAAACTTATGCACCGGTAGCTAGACTTGAATCCATTAGAATATTACTTGCTTATGCATGTGCTTATGACTTTAAATTATTTCAAATGGATGTTAAAAGTGCTTTTCTTAATGGGTTTATTAACGAAGAAGTGTATGTTGCTCAACCTCCCGGTTTTACCGACTTTGAGAAACCACATCATGTCTTCAAACTCAAGAAAGCATTATATGGCCTTAAACAAGCACCTAAAGCTTGGTACGACCGTCTTAAGACTTTTCTTATTGATAACAAATATACTATGGGATTAGTAGATAATACTCTTTTTACTAAGAAAAAGGAATCGCAAATTATTATTGTTCAAATATATGTTGATGACATTATATTAGGATCAACTTGTCAAGAACTATGTAATGATTTCTCTAAAATCATGCATGACGAGTTTGAAATGAGTATGATGGGTGAGTTAAACTTCTTTCTAGGACTTCAAATTAAACAACTAGAAGATGGTATTTTCTTTAACCAATCTAAATATATAAAAGACATGCTTAAGAAATTTGGTCTTGAAGATTCCAAACCAACTAAAACACCCATGTCCTCGGACACTAAACTCACCAAGGACGAAGAAGGTGAATCCGTAGATAACACTAAATATAGGGGAATGATTCGTAGCCTACTCTACCTTACGGCTAGTAGACCCGACATTATGTTTAGTGTTTGTCTATGTGCTCGCTTTCAAGAAAACCCAAAGGCATCACACTTAGAAGCATTAAAAAGGATTTTTAGATACATTAAGGGAACAACGTGTTTAGGATTATGGTATCCCAAAGGAACGGGTATAGAAACCATAGTGTATGCCAACTCGGATCATGCCGGTGATTATGTCGATAGAAAAAGTACAAGTGGTATTTGCACTTTTGTTGGACATTGTCTCACCTCATGGTTTGCAAAGAAGCAAACGGCTTTAGCCATCTCTACTACTGAAGCCGAATACGTCTCAGCCGGAAAAGCATGTCAACAAGCTCTTTGGATGAAGCAAGCTCTCGTAGACTACGGAATTCATCTCAACAACATTGTGATACTTTGCGACAACAAAGGAGCCATCGATCTCAGCAAGAATCCCGTTCAACATGCTCGTACAAAACACATTGAAATTCGTCATCACTTTCTTCGCGACAATGTTCAAAAAGGTAACATTTCAATCGAGAAAGTATCCTCCGAAGACAACATTGCCGACATCTTAACTAAACCTCTTAAACGAGAACCTTTTAATCTTCTTAGACTTGGTTTAGGGTTAATGGAACCAAACATGTAGGATAAACATAGCCTAAAACATTAGAATAGTCAAACTAAAACAATTTTGCCTTGTATCTGCTACTGTAGCCACGGCACCAAACGACAACACGGACGGAACCAAATATTTGGTGCCGTTTGGTCCGTGGTGTCTACAGAAGCAAAACTACTATATACATAACATCCTCTTCCTCACAACCCACTTTACCAAAACGTGTATAACTTAAACCAAGCTCATTATTGTCATCTTCCCACTCACTAATCACTGAAGATAACATCATTGTAAGTATCCTAACTACATTTCATCTCTTAATTCTGAGTCTAGGATTCTTATTTATGCACAAAACTATCACAAATCATTACATGGGGTTTTATGTATGCTTTTATACCAAATATGAATTCAATTGGCAAATTGCATAACTAGTCATTCAAATTAGGTACTACATTATCATATTGCATAAACAAATCATGTTTCCCACTAATTGATAGATAATAAATATAAGGCCTTATTCAAACAACCAAACACCCCATGTCAAAAGTTTTGAAAAGCTTCTCACTTGTAGGAAAACATTTTTCATTGCTAATACAAATAGAAACGTTAGAATTTTCATCACTTTCATGCTCTTGAATACTAAAGGTATTGCATAACTAATATGCACTCCCGGGTATATTCAAATGTAGCCACATTGAATTAGGAGCATTTGGGTTATCTCATGGTATTTGCCAAACACCCCACTAAAACCATTTAGTGCATAAAATGAGTCGAGATAACCGCAACTCCAAATTGTTTTCATATAGGCACACACTAGAATCAAAAAACGTTAAAATTTATTTTTCAATTTTTTTTAACATATTAATTCTTGTCCTTAGGAATAACCATGGTAGCCGCAAGATTCTATGATCACAAAGACACCCTTAACTACATTCCCAAACACCACAAAACCAAAGGACTTACCAAGGAACAAGTAGAAATATTTAAGAGTCTAGAATCAAGGTATTTCCATGAGGGTAGAACCATTCACTCATCCTTCCTTGAAAATACTAATCTTCGTGAAGAACTAGCCGCCATTCAATTCGATTGTCTTCTTGACATCGATGAACCAATTTGTCCTAGGTTTGTGTTAGAATTCTATGCTAGTGTGACCGGCTTTAGTGATGAAGACGATGATGAATTCTGTCTTAGGTTTAGAATCAACCAAAATGACTACACCATCACCTTAAGCAACTTTGCTCAAGTGTTAGGAATTCCCAACCGAGGAACTTGTGTCTACACAGATAAGTGGTCACTCATGGCTCTTGATACAATCAATGACCGCTCTCTTCCCTACATAACCCGTTTGGCCGATAAGGATGTCATCCGTGAACACCTTTTTAACCCAAAAAGTGATACAACCCGAGTTACCCGAAAGGGAAAAGAGGTAAACCGAGATCCATATGAAATGGAGCTAAATGAACTTAAGCCCGAATTTAAGAAATGGGAGGAACTACTTAGAGCCAACGTCATTAGCACCATAGGGAATAGGGATCACATAAACGCTTGTCTTTGCCACATGCTCTACAAATTGTCCACCCGACAACCATTCAACTTAGCCTACTACATAGCTAGGAGAATGATTGATATTCCAACTCAAGGATCCGTTGCTCTTCCATATGGGATGCTTCTCACCCGTCTCTATAGAAACTTCGCTCCAATTCCACCAACCCCAAAAGGGATGCACCTTCACTATGAACTCATCCCTCACATCTTTGTACCTTTGAGTGATGCTCGAGTTGCTAAGACTAAAGGCAAGAGAGCTAAACCTCCAACTCCTTCATCATCATCATCAAATAGCTCCGAGGATGGTCTTCCATGCTCTCATCTTCCACCTCATGAGTATTACGCATCTCTTCCCGAGATTGAGAATGAATCAGCAGAATTCAAGCAAACTAAGGGAATGTTCAAGTGCCTTGGTAGGATGATGAACAAGATTTACAAGAAATTGGACAAATAAGGGTACTTTAAGGAGTGTTTGGAACAATGCATTATCGTTAATGTTTGATACTATTTAGTTGCTTTTATTATGTAGGATGATAATATAACTTGAAACAATAGTGTATGCTAACAATCTCATGCAGGGGGATAGCACAAGTATGCTATCAAATTTTACCCATTTTCACTATATTGTGAAAATCAATAAGCCTTGCTCAAAATCTATGCTCCACTATGTATACATATGTGTTATTTACTTTTCCTAACTAGAAATGTTTAGTATAACAGCTTTTGAGAAAAATTTCAGGTTTCGGAAATTTCCCCGACACCTAAAAACGAACTCTGTCCATATTTCAGCACTCCACGGATCAGACGGCACCATAATTTTGGTACCGTCCTTTATGTAGTTTGGTACCGCCATACCTGTACAGGCGGACCAGACGGCACCCTTTTTAGGGTACCGTCTGTGTATGATTTTGGTGCCGTGGATCCTCCAGGTAATTTTCTGAATTTCGAATCTTTCGTGATTCCAAATTATCTTCCATCACTTATAAATCAATCTTAACTAGTTTATACTGTTATTAGAACTAGTATTATTTACTAAGGTATATAAGAAATCCATTTCCCACCAAAATTCAAAAATTTTAAAAATCCACCCAAGGAGCCCTTTGGCATAAAGGAAGGAACCAAATTTTTGGTACCTTCAAATCCGTGGGTAATCTGAATATTAGGAAATTCCACTCACTAGAACACATTTATTGCATATCTTTTCTTCTTCACTCCATCTTCTTTGTATGGATTGACTTGGGTGATATGACTAGCATTCAACCCACTTCCAAATCATTAGGAACCTCATCTCTTCAATGGTTCAACATCAAATCAAATCATTTCTCAACAATTTCTTACCTCTATAAATTGAAAGGCTTTACCATGATCATCCTCACACCTTCTTCATTCTCACTACTATCTAGCAAATCAAAACCCAAGTTAAAAATGACTAAATCATCACCAAAACCTTGCAAGAAAACCGCTAGAATTAGCGTAAGGCCTTGTTGTTTTGTTCATCTTAGCTCATCATCCGAATCTTCACCACTCACAATCTCATCTCCCATTAGAGATGATACAAATCTTACCCTAGCTACACCCACTTCATCACACATTGTGATCACCACTCCACCACCAACAAAAACACCTACTTCACCTCCACCGACACCCATCCAAACATCCAAAACACCCTCACCACCTTCACCAAGGTCTCCCACTCTCACTCCCATGGAGTTATTTTCAACTCCACCAACATCACCAAATCCTTTCCTAGAGGACTTGGAGGACTTGCCTCCTAGGCCAAGTCATCCACCACCATTGCCATCTTTTGGCACAATTGAGCGAATCGCTCATGAGTCACCTCGGTCATCCATTGACCCAAACGCCCCATTAGGGCCAAAACCTCTCATTTTTCACCCCATTCACAAGGACATTCATGGTCCTTTATACGAGGATCATCCACTTCCATCATCAATGTCCCCTCATATTGAGGACATTCCGGAGTGCATGTGGGATGACAATCCCACTAGAGAGGAGATTCAAGCCGAACTCCACAACCTCCACCAATTCAAAGGCATGGTGGATTCTCACTTAAGTGAGACAATGCAAATGCAAAATGCTTTGCTTGCATCCATCATGACCACTCCAAACATTCCCAACACCACCAACATATCCACCATTCCACCACCACAACCGCCCCAAACATTCTACCCTCCAAGGCATGGTTGCTCAACTTGTGAGCAAACGGGCCAAACCGTGGAACGGACCCGGGTTATGGTCCATGACTTCCACGAAGAAATGAGGTTCATCCTCAACCACATTCTTGAGCGTCTCAACGCTCTTTCCCATCCACCATCACTTTAGGATGGTTTTAGAATAGTCTTTCTTTTATTTGCTTTCTTAGGATAACTTTTATTTCTTGTACTAAAAACACATCATTGTGTTCTCTTTTCATGATCTTTATTCATGAAAAATTTTAACTAATGAATGTTGTTTATCATATTGTTGGTGTCATTACATAGTGCTTGGAAATGCTTGTGAATGATCATTATTACTAACATTTTTTTTGTAGCTTTATTTTCACAATCCATGTATCTTCCCATTAAAGCACCCAATTTAGGGGGAGCTTTGAACAAGGGGGAGATAATAGCACGGGCTCATTACATTCCGCATAGCCTCTTCTTTTTGTTGAGACAAAAAGGGGGAGAAAATATAGAACTTTGAAATTATTTATATTTGACTTTTCTGAAAAAGTCAAACTGCATACATTTGACTTTCTAAAAGTCAAACAGGAACTCTCATTGATAATACTTGACTTTTCTTAAAAAAGTCAAAATGCATACTTTGACTTTCTGAAAAAGTCAACATCATGCATCAACTAGTGAATTCTTTGACTTTCATAAAAAGTCAAATTTCATACACTTGCATTATCATTTCCTTTTCAAGTTCTAAAACTAATATTTTTATAACTCTTGTACAAACTTTGTTTCTTTTATAAAAATAAAATTTATATTTTGTCCTCAACAAAAAGGGGGAGATTGTTAATACAAATATCTTTATTAAACGTTATTTATATTTTTGATCTTTGCCTAAGTTTTGTTAACGACAAAAGTAAATTTAATTTATAAAAGCTTAAAGCTTGTCAAGTTTATTTGATATTAAAACAAGCTTTCTCAAACAATATATTCATCATTCAAGCATTTACATTTATGATTAGTAACATCTTGATATGACTCTAATCATTATGTATGATAGTAGTTTGTAGAATGTGTTAGGTTCTTAAAACCAAACACTACTTAAGCATTTGCATATTTCTATAAATAGTAATACAACATTTGACATCATGTATTACATCATGGAAATCATTGGAAGATTCCATTAGATATTTTGTGAAGATTTGTACTCTTCATATCTTGCACAATCTCACTTAGATAGAGTTGACTTTAGGCAAGATTTGATATCTTGGCTGTCAGACCGGCGGTACCAAAATGGTACACGGGCGGAACCCTTTTAAGGGGTCCGCCATCCGTGGACGCTCCTGTCCAATTTGGCTATAAATAGCAATGCCAAGCCAAGTAGTTTCTTACCCCTTTCTAACATACTCTCATACATATCTTCTCTCTAACCTTTCTAACTCAGTTTCATATCATATTAGTGATCTCTTTTGTAGCAAAGAAGATCAAGTCATATTCAAGCTTCAACGAGAAGTTGGAAGTCTTGTTTGTTTAGTGTTGTATGATCTAGTGTTGATCCATACTTCATTGTTGTATCAAACCATCATAATCTTGTGAGTGTGAGTGGTTAGTATTTTAGTCCTCAAAATACATTGTGTGTGGGAGTAGTTGTACCCTTGGAAAGAACTCGACATCTAGCTTAGTGTCGGAAATAGTGTAAGCGAAGTGTAAAGGTTTTCTCCGCCGGTGAAAGGAGCTTGTTGACTAGTGAAGTTAAATTCTCGAGTGTGAGACTCGGGGAGTGGAGTAGGGCAAGGAAAAAGAGTCCTTGTAGGCCGAACCACTATAAACAACTTGTTGTGGTTTGATCATTTCTTTCCTTATTTACTTATTACATATTGCTTGCATATTTCATTAACATACTTAAGATCAATATCAATTGATCTTTCAATAAGTTTCAAAACAAAGTTTTTAATCGGTAAACTATTCAACCCCCCTTCTAGTTTTCTACAGAAGGTACCCTTTGTGGGATTCTCAAGGGAGCACTCATGACCTCTAGGAGAAGTCCCTCTAGAGGTTACAATTGGAGAAGGAAGGCTAAAAAGGATAGAAACATTTGTTTTCGCTATTGTAAGGTCTGAATCTCCCTATAACATGTTAATAGGGAGGACCGCAATGCAGAAAATGGGCATCGTTGTCTCCACCATACATGCTGCGATCAAATTCCAAACGCCCTTCGGTATTGGAACAGTTTTCTCCAGTTACAACGCGAAGAAGCCTACAGATGTAGGCAAAAGGGTCAAACAAATTATGGAAGAGCCTCCGAAAGATGTTCTCAGCTGCAGCGATGCCGAAGAATGCATCGTAGTAAACGACCTCTACCCTGATCAGACGACGGTCATCGGAAAGCAGCTTCCTGCCTCCTTTAAGGCAGAACTGGAAAAGTTACTAAGGGCTAATGCGGATGTCTTCGCATGGACTTACTCTGACATGACGGGGGTCCCCAGAACTCTCATCATAGACAGAATGCCCTTCGGCACTGAGCACAAGCTTAATAAGTTCAAACACATTGAACCTATTAAGCAAAAGCGTCGAAGCCTTGCACCTGAAAGGAGTGCAGCGGCATGCAAGGAAGTGGATGAGCTCATAGCAGTAGGCATACTCAGGGAGGTTAAGTATCAAACCTGGGTAGCCAATCCAATGATGGTTAAAAAAACATGACGGAGGATGGCGGATGTGTGTAGATTTCACAGATATCAACAAGGCCTGCCCGAAGGACTGCTATCCTCTACCAGAGATTGATTGGAAGGTGGAATCCTTATCAGGGTTTCGACTGAAATGTTTTCTGGATGCTTACAAGGGTTACCATTAGATACAAATGGCGGAAGAAGACGAAGAAAAAACAGCCTTTTTTACAGGAAAGGGCGTGTATTGCTACAAGAAGATGCCATTCGGTTTGAAGAATGCAGGTGCTACCTACCAAAGGCTAGTGGACAAAGCCTTCAGTAAGCAAATATGTAGGAACCTCGAGGCATAAGTAGATGATATGGTTATTAAGAGCAGAACGGAGGAGGACATGCTCTCCGACATAAAGGAAACCTTTGATCAGCTTCGCGTCATCAACATGAAGTTAAACCCCAAGAAGTGTTCCTTCAGCGTGGAAGAAGGACAATTCCTGGGACACCTGATCACGAAGCAGGGTATTAAAGCCAACCCTTCAAAGGTTAAGGCCATCACAGACTTGCAGCCTCCTAAATCCCTCAAGGATGTACAAAGTCTGAACGGAAAGTTAGCAGCCCTTAGCAGATTCCTATCGAAGGGCGCAGACGGATCCTTGCCATTCTTCAAGACACTCAAAGGATGCACGGATAAAAAGACGTTTTAGTGGAGCGCGGATGCAGAAGCTGCCTTTCAAAAGCTCAAGGAGTTCATGGCAATTTTACCTACACTTACCGCTCCAATCAAAGGCGAAGTGTTGTTTATGTACATCGTAGCCTCCTTCGAAAGCATCAGTGCTGTCTTATTGGCGGAAAGGGAAAAGAAGCAAATCCCTATCTACTTTGTTAGCAGGGTTCTACAGGGAGCTGAGCTAAATTATCCAGGGTTGGAGAAGTTAATCTCGGCTTTGGTCCATGCTGCGAGGCGCCTTCGAAGGTACTTCCAGGCTCACCCCGAAGGTCCTTTTTGTCCCCATGGCTCCATTGTGTAGGACCTCGGCAAGCCTTCAACATCATTCAAGAAGTGCACGAAGGGTCTTGCGGGCTACATGCAGGACCTCGCTCCGTTGTTTCTAAGATCATGAGGATAGGATATTATTGGCCTTCGATGCATAGGGACGCAGTAGAAATTATCTAGAAGTGTGAAGCCTGTTAAATCCACTCAAGAGTGCCAAGGCTACCAAAACAAGATATGACCTCCGTGACATCCGCATGGCCTTTCAGCCAATGGGGGATAGATATCGTAGGTCCTCTACCAATTGCTCCAGGAGGGGTAAAATTATTGGTCGTAGCCATCGATTACTTCACGAAATGGGTTGAAGCCAAGCCCTTAGCATCAATTACAGGAAGGCACATGGAAAAGTTCGTGTGGGAACACATCATTTGCCGGTTCGGAGTGCCCCATATCATCATTTTAGATAATGGGAAGAAGTTTGCCGAAGGAGTGTTTCCCTTATTTTGCAGAGGCCTGAACATAAAGAAATCCTTCACCTCCGTTTACCATCCTCAAGGTAACGGACAAGTGGAAGTTACTAACAGGGACATCATCCAAGGCATAGAACGAAGGCTTGGATACAGCCACCATGGTTGGGTAGATGAGCTACCTCAAGTACTCTAGGCCCACAAAACGTACACAAAGTCAAGTCATTGGGAGACACCTTTTAGCTTGACATATGGCACAGAAGCTGTCATCCCTTCGGAAGTAAGTGTCGAAACAGAAAGGGTCATGAACTTCGAATCAACAGACAATGAAGAAAGACTCCGCAGCAACCTAGACCTACTCGAAGAAAGAAGGGAAATAGCCTCGATCAGGGAGGCCACCATGGTTGGGTAGATGAGCTACCTCAAGTACTCTGGGCCCACAAAAACCACACAAAGTCAAGTCATTGGGAGACGCCTTTTAGCTTGACATATGGCACAGAAGCTATTATCCCTTAGGAAGTAAGTGTCGAAACAGAAAGGGTCATGAACTTCGAAGCAACAAACAATGAAGAAAGACTCCGCATCAACCTAGACCTACTCGAAGAAAGAAGGGAAATATCCTCGATCAGGGAGGCTATCCATAAACAAAAGATTGAAAAGTACTACAACAGCAGGGTTCGGCCTTCGACATTCAAGCCAGGAGAATACGTCCCCCGACTCAACAGCGCAAGTATCAGGGTAAACTAGGGCCTACATGGGAAGG
Source organism: Chrysanthemum seticuspe (assembly GCA_019973895.1). Classification (NCBI taxonomy): domain Eukaryota; kingdom Viridiplantae; phylum Streptophyta; class Magnoliopsida; order Asterales; family Asteraceae; genus Chrysanthemum; species Chrysanthemum seticuspe. The sequence goes on from BPTQ01000006.1 coordinate 40,623,594, forward strand.
GCCCTACGTAGTAACGGAAGCATATGGTAACGAAGCCTACAAGTTGGAAACCCTTGATGGAGACGCTATTGATAGGACTTGGAATGACACCACCCTTCCTAAATTTTACATATGAAACTTACAATGTCTAAGGACATTTTTTAATTTGCTTTCAATCAATGTATTTGCATTCTTCTCACTTGAGGAAAGAAGTATTAATGGTAGGCGTCTAGTATTCATTTCTTAAAATGATGTAGTCCTCCCTACCCACTTAATGATATAACACATTTCCATAAAATCTCTTGTTTCGTTCAATACAACAAAGATTTGTCCACCAAGTCATTTTTATAAGTTTCAATGTCGAAGGGATGTACAAAGACTAACAATACGTCTTGCTCATATGCTTAACATCCATCTCAACTTCACATTAACTTTCCTACGTGGTGTTAAGGTATTCTAAGCCTTTCGCTACCCAAAGGATTAAGATGGAGTGGGTCGCAACCCTCTGTCAGCAATTAAATTATACGATTGCTATATTCTTGGTGAAGTAATTACACACAATGAGGCTATGCATCTACCATACGCCTTAGGTTGTAAAACTTTTACGTGCAAATGAAACGTAAAGAGATGAATCAAAGATAACAAAATACATGCCCTAGTGGCCATGATGTAGATATTCATTTACGACTAGTTTAACTAGTCCAATAGGCCGTAGCCTTAACGATCAACAAGCAAGATATTGTCTTAGGCCAAGGCCTTCACCACATACATAAAATGTAAATTGTTTCATCAGGCATACTGCCTGGAAAGAGACACACGGACATATTGTTTAAAACAGGGTACATACCACCCTGAGGGATCAAATTACTACCACATGGTAGCCTTCATCATACTTTGGAGTGTGTTGGATCAGCAGAACCTGGGGATGGAACCTTGGGAGATGGTGTCCTCTTTGAAGGAGAGGCAGGATGGACTTTCCTTGACTTCTTGGCCAACAGGTCCTCAATAGAGGCCGTTGGGTCCTTCGTCGCATCAGCAAGGAATGGGAACTCTGCAGCGGATAAGGCATTGCCTGCATCATCATATTCCTGCCCATGGGTTGCTCTATAGTATGGAACACTTGCAAGCTTCACAGGTTCACCTGTCTCGGCCACTTCCTCCAAAGTGGTACATTTGCCATGAAAAATGGCTGCATTAACCAATTTCCCAATCATAATGCCTACATCATCACTATGGTACAACTCCATGGCAATGAAGGGGATGACTTTGGTCACCAAATCAACCCTATCATTCTCGAGCATTTTCAAACGAAGGTCCAACCCATCCACCTTCTCCCTAAGCTTGATCTCCTGGTCAATTAGCTTTGCCATCTCTTTTTCAAGGCCTCCACACTTGGATGTCAGAACGGAAATTTGCTCTTTGTAGCCTATGACCTTCGCACCTTCGAGAGATAGCCTGCTACACTCACCTGGCTTTTAGCTAACTGACCCTTGAGCTTCTCCACATCTGCTCGGAGATCTTGGACCAGGGGATTTTTGTCGAAGTCCTCTATAGCTTCTTCACACTTTGCCTGTAGGTCTGCGTACTTCTTGTCCCTAGCCTTCTCTCTAGCAAGCATGATGTCCATCTCTTCCCTAGCCTTGGTGACAACACGAAGAAGCTCCCTTGTCCTGGTGTTGAGCTGATTATCCAATATTCACTGTCTAACATAGCTCTTTTCATGAAGATCACATAGCCTTTCCATAGACATGTTGTCCATCACCTCCTTCCAACTGGGTGGGGTCACACGCTCAACGAGCAAGTGACAAGCTAGGGGGGACGGAATCTCCTTCGTATCAGGGAGTCCTGCAGCAGAAATAAACTTGTTAATATGTTATTATTTGCATCTAATTCTTTGTAATAGGGAAGAGGATTTACCATGAATATCATCCGTGTTGGGCCCTTCGATGGCTGGAAACACCACAGCCTTACCCTGGGTACTCTTCTGCCGGGTAGTTTGAGAGGGAGGAGTGGGCAAGATAAGCTTCCTCTTTGATGCAGATTTAGCAGCCTTCGCGCTTGTACCCTTCCTGCTTCGTACCCTGTCCCCTATGCCCGAGGGTCCTACGATAGCCAACTGTTCCTCTGAGGCAGGATCATCTGAATCTGCCACATTCTCAACTAAATGGTCTTCGACATCCAGAGGCTCTTTTTCTTTCGCAGGAGGAGCAGATGACACAGGCTCAATCGATTGAGCATCAACATCATTATTGTTCACATACACCGAAAGAGAACCCACACCATAGCTAGCCTCTTGGGGATCCTTTGGGAGAAAGCTGACTTCCTTCGCACCACCAGCAACAACGAAATTCCTGAATGACATTTCTGCAAAAAGGAAGAAAAAAGATAAATATCAGAAAGATAAGTTCCTATACCTTATTTTAATTGAAAATTTACATACTTTCTCCACAACAAACAATCTCATGATGTAACGGAGACCCCTCCCAGCTTTTAGCAAGACCAGGCATAAACAGTATTGGCTCAGGAAAGGTTTGGCAATCAGCTGGATGTCGAGCTAGACGCTGATACAGGGGATTCCTCCTCACAGTATAAGGCAGGGGATCATTAAACCTCTTTTCATCATACTGAAACTCTGGGTTTAGCAAAGCAGGGTATTGTGGAGGAACAATGGTATCTTGAATAAAAAAGAACTTTCCCTTCCAATTTTTGATTTTCGTAAAAGGCCTATCAATACGAATGGGCACATCCCGTTCACCCCTTTTTTGCCAATGTTAACCAGTCTCCTCCAGGGTACAGATTCAAAAACCCTCTAAGCACACTCAATGACGGTTCATACCCATACGCTTTAGACATTACAATGTATGTTTTGAGCTTGGCTAGGCCAAAAGGGTTAAACCTAGATTGTGTACTTCGTAGTACTGAAGGAGTTCTAAAATCAGAGGATGCAATGGTATCCTTAGGTTAGAGGTGGTGAATGCATGGATATACAAGCCTAAATAGTTCTTTGGGGCATCATAAATACCTTGATTCTTGCTGGGTAACATGACTTTATGTTCTTTGGGAACAGGATAATCAATAAGGAAGGCTTTAAGCTCTTCCCTAGTCAAGGTACAACCTTGTTGCCTGATTACGAACTTCTTATTGGTAGACATAATATACCATTTGTTAAAGTTATTTCAACCTAAAACATCTCGTTATCCGTTAAGAATAACTCATTATTGAAAAGTAATTCATCACTGAAAATATTAGTTCCAGGGTACCCGCCCGCCGTAACGCGCGGGTACCCTGCTGGTTTTTTAATTGTTTATTTATTTGTTCTTTTAATAAAAATTTTCATGTGGGTCCTTTTACCACTAATCATACTCTTTTCTTCTTCACCCACCGACGCCACCACCGCCCACGAACTTCAAATATTGTTCACAATTTGTTATTCACTTTTCTATGTTGCACTAGTATAAAAAAAATCCAAGAGAATCAACGTATGACAATTTTGTATATAGTTTATCACATAGATATGTACTCGTATTAAAATAACTACAAACACAAATAATTTATACAAATAATAAGACATCCATAGATCCATGTACTAATATTTATATCAATTCTTCCATTCTGCACTCAAAAAATAAACCATAAAAGTTACATAGCTAACATTTGATTGTTCCAAAAGTCTTAAATGGAAAGTAACTATAATCACAACCATACCGAAAAGTTATCATAACCTCATACCTCTGATTTGGTCTTCCTTGGTAAAAAAGAAACGAAAAAAAAACGAGAACTATAAACCTTAACCAAACCGAGAACAACACCAAGCATAAATCGAATACTTTATAAATAAACCGAAATTTTTTGTTGACCTCAGACCTTAAGTCCTCACTGGTCAAGAAAAAATGAAAGAAAAGGTCTACAAACTAACTGTATTTTTTTTGAACTAACTGTATTTTTTTTGAACTAACTGTATTTTTTTGGCGTTTAGAGAAGGACAAAAAAGGTATAAACTTGTCTTTGGTATTTGGTAGTGAGTGTAAGTTTAGCGTCAAAACTTCAAAAGTAACAAAAGCCATACCTGTAAGATGGATGGCATAATGCAAAACGATGGCTTTGTATCATTTGAGTCAACATGAGTATACTCAATCTGTACTCGGAAATGATCATGAAATTGGGCACAACAGATGTGTTTGCCCGTTATATTGCACCATTGTTGTATCGGGCTCAAGCCCATTGTCTAGAATGTACTATCCAGGATTATTTATACGTGATTGTAAATGTAATTGGCAATCAATCAATCATCAGTTATCCATTATGTATTTACATGGTATCAGGCCATGAAACATATCAATCCTTTCCTAAACCCAACCCCCGCTCCTCTTTCTGTCATGTAAAGTGTCTTGTACAGAACTTCCATTGTCAATTCATTATTCAAGTTAATCATTATAAACGTGTTGGTGATTTGTGTTTCAGTCACAAATCCACACCTTTTGCTTATTCGTTCTTGTGCTTAGTTGGTCACAAGTTGTTGCTTCCTGTCACTTACATAAAATTGTTGCATACACCACTCTAATATACAAAACCCTAACAGCCTTACATCGCACTCACCATCATGACTGGATCCGAAACACCAATCATCCCTTTATCAGAAAAGCTATCCTAAGTCACTCACCATCATCTCATTACACGGGGTCCGGTTAAACTCGATCTAGATAATTGGAACTATAGTTCCTGGGAGTTCTTCTTTGAACAACTTTGTGACACCTATGATGTCACCAAATACAGCCATGGTCTTCCTAATGCACCAGGTTCAAGCACCCCTCCTGTTTTTACGTCCGAGGAAGCTAAGGTGGATACGATCATTCATTCATGGATCTTTTCCACTCTCACCGAATCCCAAAACTTCTAAGGAAACATGGGACCTTCTAGTTGACATTATCAAGGATAACAAACGATCACGCACTAACGCCTTAAAGGCGGAATTGTGATCCGTTAAACTTGGTGATCAAAGCATAGAGATGTACTTTTGAAAGATAGAGACTCTTGTCACTGTTTTAAAGAGTCTTGACTTAAAAGTTAACGATGAAGATGTTGTTCATTACACCCTTGAAGGCCTTCCCGACAAGTATGATCAAGTCGTTGGCATCATGCACCACAAAGATCCCTTTCCCGACCGAAAGATGGCACGTTCGATGCTTATTACCGAGGAGATGAGACTCGAATCTAAATCTATCTCACTCCTTGTGGACTCCTCCTCCTCATCATCGTTGGTTCTCATGACGGACAAAGGTATAGCTCATAACCCTTCTAATCCTCAAGTTAAATCACGACACCCGTGCATTAAGTTTGCTAGAGGTCATTGTCTGTATGGAATGGAGTGTAATTTTGTGCATGACTCCCACCCTAGAACCCCTAGTCGACTGCCTGAAACAAAAGACACAAGTGCTACTGAGGAGCTAATTGTAAAACTTTTGGGAAAAATGGGAATTACGGGCCCAAACCACACCCACTGCCTCCCCACAACGCACCCATATGACCCCCACTGGACCCATAGCCTACCTCACACCTCACAATCCACAACCTACTTACCTAGTTATTCACCAAAACCCAACTTACCCACCTGGTTTTGGATATCCCTCTCACCCCGTGACCAGCATTCAAAACTAAATGCATTATCTAAACCAACCGATACCACCTAGTCACTACACAACCAAACCCAACTAATACCACAACAACCCTCAAGCCTGGCCCATACAACCGCACATGCTTACCAGGCCCAGCAGCCACATATGGGCCCAACAGCCCACCCATCTTCGGTTCCTGCTCAGTCGAATACCACAACCTCCATAGCTTCTCCAACTTCACCCCCGATACAAGAGACTACTTTACCTCATGCTTTTACGGTAGGGACTCTCCATGATCCAACAACTGGAGCATGGAATATGAACACATGTGCGAGTTTACATCTTAATGCATCCATTAATAGTATTAGTTATGCTCTTAATACGTGTATGTATCCATCCGTCTCAGTTGGTGACGACCATTCTATACCCGTCATTAACACGAGGCATAGAATTTTGTCTACTCCCTCTCGCCCACTTCACCTTAATAACGTTCTTATTACCCCTAACATTGTAAAAAATTTAATTTCAGCCCGTCAATTTGTTCGTGATAATAAATGCACTGTTGAATTTGATCCTTTTGGTTTTTCTGTTAAGGATTTCATGACGCGTCGGGTTCTTCTCCGATGTGACAGCTCGGGTGACCTTTACCATGTCACAGCTCCGTCTCCCATTCCTCAAGCTCTCCTTGTTAGTCAACACACGTGGCATCAGCGACTTGGACATCCAAGAAGCGAAGTGATGCGGTGTCTTGTTTCCAATAATTTTATATCATGTAATAAAGAGAAGTCTCCTGTGCTTTGCCATGCTTGTCAACTTGGCAAACACACTAGACTTTCATTTGTCAGTTCCGACACTATTGTTAATGCTTATTTTGATATTATTCACTTTGATGTATGGACTTCCCCCATTTCAAGTCTTTCAGGTTTTAAATATTATGTTATGTTTCTTGATCATTATTCTCATTTTTTTTATGTATACCCCTTAATTAACAAATCTGATGTTATGTCCAAATTTATTCTGTTTCGTAACTATGTTCGCACACAATTCCAGTGTGAAATACGATCCTTTCAGTGTGATCAAGAGGTGAATTTGACAACCGAAACCTTAGAGGTGGCAATCGAGTCGTGATCGTGTTAACCTATTCGGGTTCGCGTGTTGGCGGGTTAGTATAGCCTTAACTCAAACATGACCCATTTATTAATCGTGTCAAGAAACTCAACCCTAACCCAGACCTGCATAACACGTGTAACCCATTTGTAACCCGTTTAACCCATTTAAGTAAACAGGTCAAGCAGTGAATAAAGTTGGTGGTTTGTCGATTTAACTAGTTTAAATGCAAAAAAAGATACAAGGGTTTAAAGTATGATAAGAATAACATACAAATAACTATGCGACAATTTTCTGAATATAAACATCAATTTTCATGATATCTAAGGTATAAAATTATAATTCACTCATACTAAGTAAATAACAAAATACATTTAATCCACATCCAACATAGAAACCATGTTATATATTTTATTTTTAAGATCTTATATACTTAAACGGGTTCATGGGTTGACCTGTTTAATACTTACTTAACCCAAACACGACCCGTTTATTAAACAGGTTAGACGGGTTGACCCGTTTTTGATCCAAACTTGTTTATCCTCAACCCAAACCTGTTTAACTTCGTTTCGGGTTCGTGTCGTTTATCGTGTCATGTCAAGAATTGCCACCCCTACGAAACCTTCATAAACTTTTTGCCGATAATGGCATTTAGTTTCTCTTTTCATGCCCAAAAACATCCCAACAAAACGGTAAATCCGAAAGGATGGTTCGTACCATTAACAATCAAATTCGGACCTTACTCTTCCAAGCAAAATTGCCACCAACATTTTAGGTCGAAGCCCTAAATATGGCCGTACACCTAATCAATATTTTGCCATCAACCGCTATAGCCAACGAAATTCCCTACATTCGCCTTTTTGGTCGAAACCCTGACTACAGCCTCATACGCACATTTGGATGCTTATTTTACCCTCACCTTTACCCTAACCAAAAACTTGAACCACGAGCCACTCCCTCAATTTACATAGGTCAAGCTTCAAACCACCCGGATATCGCTGCCTTAGCCTTCAAACCAATAAAATCATCCTTTCTCGTCATGTAATCTTTGATGAGACTATTTTTCCCTATGGCACATCCACACCAACACAGACTTCTACATATACCTTCTTAGACGACAAACTAGATATAAATCCTATCCTACCAACTTCACTTCCCAGACGAACACCTATCCCTTCACCTGAACCTACAACTCCACCTATACCACACAACACTGTCACTCACGAGGATCACCCACCACAATATCCTGAGTCAACTCCATCACCCGCTGCACTACAAACCCCACCTACTCCTATTCACCACCCAGCTATTATTCCAGATCCCCCACATAACCCAAACCCTGTGTCAACTCACTCCATGGTCACACGTTTTCGTGTCGGGACAAACCGTCCTACTCAGCGTCTAAATATGCTTGTATCTTCTATCTCTCCTTTGCCTAAATCCCATCGTGAAGCCTTTAAAAACCCTCACTGGCAAAATGCTATGCAAGATGAATACACTGCGCTTATTAAGAACAAAACTTGGACTCTTGTACCCAGACCCTCGGATGCCAATATTATTCGTTGCATGTGGCTTTTTCGCTACAAGTACCTGGCTTATGGCACTCTCAGTCGCTACAAGGCTCGGCTTGTAGCAAATGGCAGTACTCAGTTAGAGGGGTTGATGTCGATGAGACTTTTAGCCTGGTGGTTAAACCAGGTACTATCAGGACTGTTTTGAGCTTAGCCATTTCTAGACAGTTGCCGATTCACCAGCCCGATGTCAAGAATGCCTTTTTACATGGTGATTTGTCTGATACTGTTTATATGCATCAGCCTCCCAGATTTCGGGATTCTACTCATCCTGATTATGTTTGTCTCCTACAGAGGTCTCTATACAGGCTCAAGCAGGCCCCCAGAGCTTGGTTTTAGCGCTTTGCTAGTTATATCACATGGGTTGGATTCTCTCATAGCCGCTGTGACTCATCGTTGATTATATTTAGATAGAGGACGGACACTGCCTACTTATTGCTCTATGTTGATGATATTGTGCTCACCGCATCCTTAGACAGGTTACTCCAGTAGATTATTGGGTCTTTACATCAGGAGTTTGCTATGACGGATTTGGGATCACTTAATTACTTTCTGGGTATCTTTGTTACACGCGATTCTTCGGGATTATTCTTATCTCAGAAGAAACACGCCATTGAGGTTTTAGAGAGGGCTCATATGCTTCATCGTAATCAGACTCCTATTGATACCGAGTCTAAACTTGGGGCAGATGGCGATCCGATATCGGATCCGAAATTATATCGGAGTCTTGCGGGTTCTCTACAGTATCTTACATTTACTAGACCTGATATATCTTACGCAGTCCAGCAGGTTTGTCTCCATATGCACGATCCTCGGGAGCCCCATTTCTCGACTCTTAAACGGATCTTGCGATATATTCAGGGCACTCTTGATTATGGTCTACAGTTATTATCTTCATCAACTACGGATTTGACTGCTTATTCTGATGCGGATTGGGCGGGCTGCCCCACCACACGGAGATCTACATCTGGTTATTGTGTGTTTCTAGGCAACAATTTACTATCTTGGTCGTCTAAGCGACAACATACGCTCTCTCGCTCCAGTGCTGAAGCAGAGTACCGTGGTGTTTCCAATTCCGTTACCGAAACTTGTTGGATACGGAATTTGCTTCGTGAGCTTCACACACATTTATCCACTGCTACTCTTGTATATTGTGATAACGTTAGTGCTGTTTACCTGTCATGTAATCCAGTCCAGCATCAACGCACGAAGCACATTGAGATAGATTTTCACTTTGTCAGAGACTTGGTTGCCACTGGTCAGGTTCGATTTCTCCATGTTCGCTCTCGCTATCAATACACAAATATTTTCACGAAGGGTCTGCCCTCTGCTCTATTTGAGGATTTTCGCTCCAGTCTAAGCGTCCGGTGTCCTTCCGCTCAGACTGCGAGGGATTGTTAGCCCATGATATTGCACCATTGTTGTATCGGGCTCAAGCCTATTGTCTAGAATGTACTATCCAGGATTATTTATACGTGATTGTAAATGTAATTGGCAATCAATCAATCATCATTTATCCATTTTGTATTTACAAGATGATCATAGAGATAGTAGATGTAAACAAAGGCATACATTGATCGATAATAGTCGTCGATCTTGCATGCAAAAGGCATAATTATGCAATTAATTTTAGGGTTAATGGCACGAAAAGACATAATACTTACCACTTTTTGTCATTGTCTGTAGCGATTTTTTTTTTACAATTTTGACACCAACCTTTTAAATTCGTGCTATTGTGTGTATTTTGTGACTATTTTGTCATGTAAAGTGACCATTTTACCCTTCAAAATTTGATAAAATTAAGGGTAAAATGGTCACAAAATACACACAATAGCACGAATTCAAAAGGTTGGTGTCAAAATTGAAAAAAATAAATTCGCTACACACAATGACAAAAAGTGACAAATATAATGCCTTTTCGTGCCATTAACCCTTAATTTTATTGTAGCTAATTCATAAAAAAATTATTATTTCTTACTGTAATGTCTTAAATTTTTGGAAATTATACTAGCAGAATTTGCATAATTCTCTATCTCATGACACTCATGAGTTATCTAAACTCGGAAGAGTCGCTAAATGACACAAGTTATGGTTCGAGTCAAGGTCATTTAGAAGTCATAGTACGAGTTACTTTGCTATAAGGGTAAATTAATCAACTTGTGAGGGTCGATTCATGATAGGTAACAGTTAGACAGCTCTAACATTTACAAACTAGTAAATAAAAACATGCATTTTCATGAAAAGGTGACAACATCCGTCTTGTGAAATGGAGAAAGGTTGAATATCTAGTGTAATTTTGTGTTATCCTTCAATAACAATTCTTACACTGATCTTTAAAATCATGAGATAGCCCGTTGTCTAAATATTAACAATGTAACCAGTTTACAATAGCACACATCCAAACACCCCTTTGGTTTAAAAAATATATTAAACACTACACAACAATAAAGTGTAACAGAATAATACCTGGTATACTCTACGACCACGAAGCCACTCTCCCTCCACGATGACCACCCGTAGATTTGGAATAATAAAATTGATGGCAATTTATAACACCCCATTTTCTACCAAACTAAGAATATATACATCTCGAGTGTGACGAAAAGGATCTTAATATACACCAATTTTCTAGATTATGTGCACTATTTTTATACTAGCTGATTGTACAAAAGATTGCACTACCAGGCTTCGATAAGGATCAAAGTAATGAGGGGTGTATGTTCCAGCCAAGACTCGCCTATAACATGAGAATAAGAAATACTAAGACATTACGTTAAGTGATTACGCAGGGGTAGGACCCTGCGAACCACCTCCGGCGTGAGAGTAAGTATGAGTTATGGTTGTATAAGTGTGTGTAAGTAAAAAGATGAGTGTTAAATAAGCATACCATAAACCATTGTCCGTATAACCTATTTATAGTGGAAGAAATACGGTTAGAGGCACTCTTGCATGAATTTCGGAGATCATGGGGGCGTCCCATGATTGTGGGTAACCGCTAGGGGTTAGTGACCCACGTTCTCAGACTTGACGGGGAAGCCAAGAGAGAGAGGGAGATCGTGGGTTTGACTAAGTCAGGAGGTTCCTTATCCATTGTTCCTTCATCCACCATACCCCGAAGGGCTTAGGACTGCGAATGGCGAATTCCCCTAAGGCAACCTTCGTGCCAACGAATGGTTTGACGCCTGTGGATATTTTGGAATCCTAACTTGGGCCTTCGTATGGAAGGGCTTTGACACGTCTCATAGGAGTGTCCTCTGAGCTACTCGGAGGGTACATCATCAAGCCCCACAGTCGAAAGTGATGCATATGAGCGAAGAGGCATTGCATTCGACTTCTTGCTTCGAAAAAATTACATCTCACTGCCAATTGCGTTAGTTAGAGATAATTACTTACCTAACTAAGCGCATTAAATGCAAAATAATTACTACCGCTGCCCGCTACAGTGATTACTTATCCCCGTATTACCCGGAGACCAAAAGACTTTATTTAAAATTTAAAAAGTTGTTTGACTCGGATAAGAGTAAAAAAGATGGACACGTGTGTGGTTTTAAAGACGGTAAAAAAGGGTATTTAAGGGGGAGTTGTTGAAACCCTAAAACATTTTCACTCTCTCCGTCTTCTTTTACATGCAGTAACCTTTTCCAGCGCACACCATCTTCGAAAACAAAGGTAAACGCCTCTCTTTTTCTTGTAGTTTTAAAAATAAGAACATGGATTCCAAGTTTATTATAAAACAGCAAAAGTGTACTTTGTCTACGAAAGATTTACATGATCACTTAGCCGATTATCCCATCCCACTAGAACATAAAGTGATGTTACCCAAACCTACTCAGGGTATCTTCGATGCCCCTCAAGGTTTCGTAGGGCTGTATACACATGCATTTAGTCACTCAAACCTTAGGATTCCGTTGCACCCACTGATATTAGAGTTTATGCAGTACTACAAAGTTCATATCTCTAGGTTTAATCCCTTTGGTTTTGCCAAATTAACCACATTCATAGTGATGTGCAAAGCCTACGGATATGAACCAACATTGACAGTTTTAAGAGGATTTTTGAACTTGTACCCTAGGGGCAATTGGTTGACACTAGCAAAAAGACCTGAGGCAGATGTACCCAACCTGTTTGGGAAGGTGTACACAAACATAACAGGTTGGAAGGGTAGCTTTTTCTACGTGCAAGACACTATTGTTCCCCCTAAATATTCAGAGCTGCTGAACAAGGAAAATAGGTATAATGCTAAACGGTATAATGACCCCCTGCCCTACGAGGTTCGAAGTGATCCCTGTTATCAGCGTTTGGTCAAATACCCTGTGGATGTGCAAGTATTCCCTGAAGCAATTTTATACATGGCTGGGATTACTCAGAGTTGGGAGGGGTCTCTCAAGAAGCCTATGATCATATACCAAGGACAAAGTATGTTTATCTACTTTTATTTAAGTCGGACCAATGTAGCACTGATATTTATTTCTTCTTGTTTCAAGACTTGGATGAAGATTTAAGTTTCATGCCTGCGGAGAAAGCTGAGGAGTCTTATGGTGTTGGCTCTCCTTCAACATCTGTAAACAACAACGAGGTAGACATTTCGAAGCCAGAGCCTCTTTCATCAGCATCCCCACAACTTGCTTTGGAGGGTCCATCCCAACTGGTAGAGAATATTGCTGACTCGGACGATCCTGCGGATGAGGATGTCCCTGTCTTTGGTTCAACAGGAATAGCTGATAGGCTGAAGAGTAGGAAAGGAACAGCGGCCAAGACTGTGAAATCTACCAACAAAAGGAAGAATCCCCTGCCTGCCTCTGGGAGCAGAGTTGTGAAGCAGAAGAGTGCCGAGGGCAGAAAGTTTGTGAAGTCTGCCTTCGAATTACCCGATGAATCCGTTGAGGTTCATGGTAAGTAGTTTTTCCTTACGAATCATGCGAAATTATAAATTGCACAATTATGTTAACTGTTATACATTGTGTTGCTCACAGGTCTTCCAGAGACAAAGGAACTCCCAAATGCCTTGGCCTGTCACCGGATTGTTGACCATGTGACCCCTCCGCAATGGAAGAGTATGCTAGAAAACATGTCTATTGAAAAGTTCTGTGACATGCATGATAATGGGGTTGCGAGGCAGGCAGTAATGGATAACCACTTGAATGCCCAAACCAGAGAGTTGCTCCGAACTGTGGCCAAGCTGGAAGCCAATTGTGACAAGATTGAGGGAAATGTTGAGAAAAACCCCATCGTCCAGGACCTTCGAGAAAAGGTGGCCCAGCTAACCGTTGAACGTGGTAATCTGAAGTTGGAAGAAGCCAAGGTTGTCACTCTCACAGGTCAGAATGCAGCACTTGAGGCAAGATGTGCTGGGCTGGAAAGTGAGAAGGCTCGGCTCGGAGAGGTAGAGGTGAAGTTGAGGGAGGAGATCGATGGCTTGCAGATGAGGTATAAGATGCTGCAAAAGGATCGTGCAGAGGTTGTTTCGAAGGTGGTGCCTTACATTGCCATGGATTTTTATCACAGCAATGAATTGGGAGCTCAGATGTGGAAGGTCATCAAAGCAGCCATATTTCGTGGACGGTGCTTAGCGCTGGAGGAGGCTGCCAAAACAGGTAAGCCCGTGGACCTCTCCAAGATTGAATGCTACCGTCCCACTTCGAAGGCTGAGTATGATGAGGCATGAAATGCATTTGCAACTGCAGAGTACTCCTTCCTTGTTGAGGCTACCAAAGATCCTATGGCGCCCCTTGAAGACCTCCTTTCCAAAAAACCTCGGAAGCTGAAGCCTACTACTCCAACCAAGAAGACCATGTCTACCAAGCCAGTCTCAGTGCAACCATCCCCCACTCCATCTCCAAAAAAGCAAGAATGAAGGCTGCTCTGTTAGCAGTAATTTGGTTCCAAAGGGTGGCATGTACCTTTAAGACAATTTATTTTATGTGACAATGTGTGTCTTATTCTCTAAACAATTTAGATGCTGTTAATGTATGGCCATGGGCCAAGAACAATTGAACTGGAGCTTCGGCTCCTCATGTAGGTATAAGGGCAATAGCCCTTATTTTGAATGTGATGGTGTTGGGGGGGATACCCCTACACACTTAGTTTATATTTGTTAGCTTCTCGTACGCCATTTTTCCGACGCTTAAAATTTACAACCTAAGGTTAAACAACCTCATTGTGTGTAAATTACAACACCAAGAATATAATGACCAACTTGATCATTGACAGAGGGTCGCCCCACTCTATCTCAAATCCTTTACATAGTATGACTTTGTAAAAAAAAAATTTACAAGCGCCAAAAACTACTAGGAGAGTTAATGTGAATGTTTATGTTGGCTTAAATGATAAGGCGTTTATTATACCTCAAGCCATTCGACATTGAAACTCATTAACGACTTGGCTGAACAAATCTTTGTGTTTAAGAAACAAAGCAAGAGATTTGTGGGAAATGTCTTATTTATCATTGAATTGGTAGGGAGGATTACATCATTCTTGAAATGAAAACTAAGACAACTACCAATAATGTGTGCTTTCCCTTGAGAAGCTTCTAAGTACAAGAAAAAGAAAAAAAAAATACTTCTTAAACATAGAACTTTCGAAGGTTCGTACCATTCCATGTCCTGTCAATGGGTTCTCCGAGAAGAGTGGCCAATTTGTAGGCTCCGTTGCCGTAGGCCTCAGCTACCATGTAGGGTCCTTCCCAAGTTGGTCCCAGCTTTCCCTGATACTCTGCTTTGCTCGTGCTATTGAGGCGTAGCACATACTCTCCAGGTTTGAAAGTGGAAGGTCTGACCCTTTTGTTATAGTAGCCTTCGATCTTATGTTTGTGCATTGCTTCTCGGATGGAGGCTATTTCTCGCCTTTCTTCTAGTAGATCAAGGTTTTCCCTGATTCTGTCGTCATTTTGGGAGGCATCATAAGTTGCCACACACTCCGTGTGTACAATTAGTTCTGAAGGGATGACCGCTTCTGTTCCGTATGTTAGGCTGAAGGGAGCTTCACCATTGCTTAACTTAGGATGCGTCCTGTGAGCCCATAAGACTTGAGGGAGCTCGTCCACCCATCCGTGATGAGTTCGCCCTAGCCTTTTCTCGATCCCTTTGACGATGTATCTGTTTGTAACCTCCACTTGTCCATTACCTTGCGGGTGGTAGACGGATGTCCAAGATTGCTTTATGTTGAGCCCTTGACAGAAGTCGTAGAAGACTCCTTCGGCAAACTGCTTCCCATTGTCAGATATGATTATGTGGGGCACTCCGAATCTGCACACAATGTGCTCCCATACAAACTTCTCGATATATCTCCCTGTTACAGAGGCTAGTGGTTTAGCTTCCACCCACTTAGTGAAGTAATCGATCGCTACCAGCAAGAATTTGACTCCTCCAGGCGCTACAGGCATAGGCCCTACGATATCAATGCCCCACTGAGAGAAGGGCCATGCGGATGTCACACTTGTCATGTCTTGCTTTGGCATTTTTGGAACATTTGAGTGTATCTGACAAGCTTCACATTTGAGAATGATTTCGGCTGCGTCCCTATGCATCGAAGGCCAATAGTAGCCCAACTTCATTATTTTCAAGACAACTGAGCGGGGTCCTGCATGAAGACCGCAAGATCCTTCATGGACCTCGGAAATGATGCTCGAAGCTTGATTAGGGCCTACACATCATAACCAGGGTGACAAAAATGACCTCTTATATAGGGTTTCCCCTATTAGCCGGTACTGTGGAAACTTAACCCGAATCTTCCTTGCTAGCTTGGGATCTTCAGGGAGAAGACCACTTATTAAATATTCCCTTATGGGAGTCATCCATGTCTCTCCTTCTTCGTGAATCACATCAGTAACTTCTTTGAGAAAAATGGATCTTTCAGGAAGGACTTCCACGAGCACTTCTTTAGTGAGATGAGCGAAGGCCATTGAAGCTAGCTTACTTAGTGCGTCTTCCTTCTTATTCTGATTCCTACGAACATGTTGGATGGTGTAGGAATCGAAGTTTTCCAGCATCTCTTTCGTTTTCTCCAAGTACTGTTTGATGACGGGCTGCCTTGCTTCATAGGAGCCTGTTACTTGGTTTGCGACCAACTGGGAGTCTACGAAAACAGCGAGAGCTTTGACCTCCATATCTTTAGCTAATCGGAGTCCTGCTAGCAGCGCTTCATATTCCGCTTCGTTGTTCATGCCTTCGAACTCAAACCGAAGAGCATATGTATGCTCCTTCCCTTCAGGACTAACCAACATTAGACCTGCTCCAGAACCGTCGGAGCTGGATGCTCCATCTGTGTAAAGCTTCCATTCAACCTGCACTTGAGAGAGGTTAGTTTTGGGCTTTTCCTTTCCTGTATCAGGTTCGGAAGGTGTTTCTGCCAAGAAGTCTGCGAGAATCTGCCCTTTAATAGAGTTTCGTCCTTTGAACTCGATTTCATGTTCTCCAAGCTCAATAGCCCATTTAGCCACTCTCCCCGACTTTTCAGGTTTCGACAAGATCTGTTTTAGTGGCTTGTCGGTTAAGACTGTAACTGGATGGGCCTGAAAATAGCGTCGGAGCCTCCTTGCTGCGTAGACTAAGGCGAGTATTAACTTCTCCAATGCTGGATAGTTGATCTCTGCTCCTTGTAGGATCCTGCTAACAAAGTAAATGGGGATTTGTCGCTTGTCCCGTTCCGCCATAAGGACTGCGCTAACACTCTCCATTGAGGATGCTAAGTACATGAACAACACTTCGCCTTTGATTGGGGCTGTGAGTGTTGGAAGGATTTCGATAAACTCCTTCATCTTCTGAAAAGCAGCCTCCGCATCCTGGTTCCATTGAAAAGTTTTCTTGTCCACGCATCCTTTGAGTGTTTTGAAGAATGGTAGGGACCTGTCAGCTCCTTTTGATAAAAATCGGCTTAAGGCTGCCAGCTTCCCATTCAGGCTCTGCACATCCTTTAGACACATAAGGGCTTGGAGATTGGAAATTGCCTTGACTTTAGAGGGATTAGCTTTTATCCCCTGCTTGGTGATTAAATGCCCTAGGAATTGTCCCTCTTCGACAACGAAAGAGCATTTCTTAGGGTTCAGATTCATGTTAATCGCCCGAAGCTGGTCAAATGTTTCCTGTACATCGAGGAGTAGGTCCTCCTCCGTCTTGCTCTTGATAACCATGTCATCAAAGTAGGCCTCGAGATTTCTGCCTATCTGTTTGTTGAAGGCTTTATCTACGAGACGTTGATAAGTCGCCCCTGCATTCTTCAAACCGAAGGGCATTTTTCTGTAACAATAGACACCTTTGCTTGTGTAGAAGGCTGTCTTTTCCTCGTCCTCCTTTGCCATCTGGATCTGATGATACCCTTTATAGGCATCTAAGAAGCATTTTAACCGGAAACCTGCCAAGGATTCTACCTTCTAGTCAATTTCTGGTAGGGGGTAGCAATCCTTCGGGCATGCTTTGTTGATGTCAGTGAAATCCACGCACATGCGCTACCCTCCGTCGCCCTTTTTCACCAGCACTGGGTTGGCCACCCAAGTTTGGTATTTGACCTCCCTCAGGATGCCTGCTTGTGTGAGTTAGTCAACTTCTTTGCAGGCTGCGGCGTTTCTCTCGGGGGCAAGGCTTCTCCTTTTCTGCTTTATTGGCTCAATGTGTTTGTACTCATTGAGTTTATGCTCCGTACCGAAGGGTTGTCCATCTATCAGCAATGTTCTCGGAACCCCTGTCATGTCAGAATATTTCCAAGCAAAAACATCAAGGTTAGTCCGCAATAGCTCGATGAGCTTTGCCTTGAAATTTGCCGGGAGTTGCTTTCCTATTACCACCGTTTGTTCAGGGTAGCTAGAGTTTACTACAACTCGTTCCTCTGCATCTGTACAGCTAAGAATTGCCATCGGGGACTCCTCCGATTCCTCTCTGATCTTTTTGACACCGTATACACCCTTATCCGCTCCGTAACTAGAATGAACAGTTCCTACTCCGAAGGGAGTTTGGAACTTAATAGCAGCATGTATGGTGGAAACAACAATTCCCATTTTTTGTATAGCTGTTCTCCTTATTAACAAATTATAAGGAGAATCTGACCTTACGATGACGAAAATGAGTGTTTCCGTGCGGGATAAGGGGCCTTCGCCTATGGTGATTTCCAACGGTACTTCTCCCAGGGGCCATGAATGCTCACCGGAGAACCCTACTAGTGGTGCCTTTGAGTCTACCCTTCGTGAGCGTATGGATGCCTTGAGCTTTAGGAAACAATGCTCATAGATGATCTCGCAGGAGCTTCCACAATCCATATATGCTCGGTTTACCTCCCTGTTTGAGATTTGTACCTTGATGATCACGGGATCAGTCGAAGGTGTCTTCCCCAATATGTAAGGGAAGGTTATTTCCCCTACGCTTCCCAACTCTCCTTCTGCTTCCTTCTTTTCAAGGTGGTATCGTGTCTGTGTACCATTAGTATTGGAGCTTCTACGGGCGTAGTTTCCTTCTTGTTCCCCTTCCATTCTCCTAGTTGAGTGTCGGAGAACTTGTCCTTTCCCTTCTTGATGCCTTTGACCAGATGTGCTAACTGTCCGGATCGTACCGCCTCTTCAATTTGCTTCTTTAGTTCCCTGCAGTTATTAGTGTCATGTCCATGATCTTCATGGAAATGGCAATACTTGGACATGTCTCTGGCCTTGCTCCGTGCTATCATCCGAGGTGGGGGATCGAAAGACTTTGCGGCTTTCTCGGTGGCTAGGATCTCTCGAGGAGATTTGACCAATTTTGCCAAGAGTCCATGGTTCGAACCTTTGTTGTAGGGAGTGAAGCGATCTCTGTTCTTCTTCTTGTTTTTGGATCCTTCCCAGGAGGACCCTCTAGAGAATTTATCAGACGCTTCCTTTTGCTCTATCGGAGCACCATTTGTTGCTACCTCCTTAGACTCAATCCAGGTGTAAGCCTTCTCAATCAAGACCTTGTAGGTGTTGGGAAGGTCGGTGGACAAGAATTCCACCAAGCTTTGAGTCCGAAGGCCATGTACGAAACCAGAGATCCTCTGATCTTCGTGTAACCCTAGAATTTGCAAGGTTTCATCAGTGTACCTTGTGACGAAGGCCCTCGTACTTTCGTTGTCCCTTTGTTTGATGGTGTGCACGGTTAGGTGAGTTTTGGTGTACTTCTTCTGCTGGCTAAAGTGTAACCGGAACTTAGCCTTAAGATCATCTAAACTCATAATGCTCCCCAACTTCTGTCCGTTCCACCATATTCGTGCGAAGTCTCTAAGCGTGTAAGTGAACATGTGGCATGCTACAGGCATGACCCACTTTTGCATTTTGATAGCGCCTTCGAATAAGTGGAGAAAGTTATCAGGATCGCCTTTCCCATCGTAGGTGCCTATTTGAGTAGGCATCTTTACACCGTCAGGTAAGGGGTAGTCCTCGATCCACTTCACAAAAGGTGTGCAAGCTCCAGAGGCTTCGGTACAGTAAGGGTTGTATGGAGGTGGATAAACAGGTATAGGGTTATACGGGTTAGGAAATGGTTGTGAGTAGGTAGGGTAAATAGTAGAGGGTTGATACGAAGGGTATACTCCCATTGACTGCGTAGGAACCTGTCCATAGGGCATTTGCTGGTGATTCTGGCTGGGGAGTGAACCATTTAGAGGGTAAGTGTTGTAGGTTTGAGCAGGTAGGTAGGGATTCATTCCCGGAGGGGGTAACTGATTCATGTTGGAGTATGGAGGTGGATCTCCGACACTCGAAACATAAGAGGGGGGTACTGGAGCCCCTGTCCCTTCTCTTCCCAAGTGAGCAACTAGAAGAGGGGGTAGGTTTACCCCTCCGTTTCCTACCGGGTTGTATCCTCCATTGGAGTTCTCGCTCCTCCTTTCACCATGCATTCTTTCCCTTCTTCCCGGATTTCCTCCGGGTCCTTCTTCAAAAACTACCGTCCTTCCATTTGACCTTCTAGTGGAAGGAGAACCATTTTGCAGGGCCGTGCGCCCCCTGCCCACAGGTTGAGGTCTGCCCTCTGCTTCGATCTCCTCGTCATACTCCTCACTGGAGTATTCCAACTCCCTCTGCATTTCAGTGTTGCGAACCTGTCTCTTATGAGCCCTTAGCAAAGAATCTAAGGCCTCAAAGTTTTCCTCAACGAAGGCGGGGCTAATATCTGGAATAGGGTTAGCGGATGTTGAGGCGTGATGCACGGGAGTAGTTTCTAAACGAGATCGTGTGGTAAATGTTGAGGCTGTTATGGGGGCGAGATTGTCGGTGTTAGTTGTGGTGAGTGGGACCAGAGTAGAGAAACCCGGTGGAGGTGAATCTTCTCTTCCTAGTTCCATGCCGAAAAAGTAGTGTAGTTGGTTAGGGTATTAGGACTGGGTGATTACGGGACTAATAGTTGTGGTCCCACGGATGGCGCCACTGATTGTACAAAAGATTGCACTACCAGGCTTCGATAAGGATCAAAGTAATGAGGGGTGTATGTTCCAGCCAAGACTCGCCTATAACCTGAGAATAAGAAATACTAAGACACTACGTTAAGTGATTACGCAGGGGTAGGACCCTGCGAACCACCTCCGGCGTGAGAGTAAGTATGAGTTATGGTTGTATAAGTGTGTGTAAGTAAAAAGATGAGTGTGAAATAAGCATACCATAAACCATTGTCCGTCTAACCTATTTATAGTGGAAGAAATACGGTTAGAGGCACTCTTGCATGAATGTCGGAGATCATGGGGGCGTCCCATGATTGTGGGTAACCGCTAGGGGTTAGTGACCCACGTTCTCAGACTTGACGGGGAAGCCAAGAGAGAGAGAGAGATCGTGGGTTTGACTAAGTCAGGAGGTTCCTTATCCATTGTTCCTTCGTCCACCATACCCCGAAGGGCTTAGGACTGCGAATGGCGAATTCCCCTAAGGTAACCTTCGTGCCAACGAATGGTTTGACACCTGTGGATATTTTGGAATCCTAACTTGGGCCTTCGTATGGAAGGGCTTCGACACGTCTCGGAGGAGTGTCCTCCGAGCTACTCGGAGGGTACATCATCACTAGCGATGCACCAATCCTCTTAACATTGATGCACATGTTGTTTTAAAAACGTAGTGACATGTGAAATATGGCTAATTCCTATGGACAAGATGTTAAGTCTTAAATTTTCAAACATATTCACATGTGAGTTCTTACACGTAAGAGAAGTGTTGTGTCATTATCTTTTTTTAACCTCTTTCTCAATTTCTTTATAATAAGGGAAAACAAATTTGGGATATAAGCATATTTTAAAACCGACAATCTGGTATAGAGGAGCTTGTATCACTGTATAACTAATGTCACTATCAACAACATGACTTAAAATTTAAAAGGGAATTTTGTATAATTAATTTTGATAAAAAAAAAATTTAACAAATAGTGTTACAAATATTATATGCATACAATATTCGCCTTACTAATCTTTAAAACATGTTTATGTGTCAAGATGTAAAATTTATATCGACGAAAGCAATAAAATAATTAATACATAAATATAAGCAATAAATAAGCATATCAAGCAAGTGAACATGTTTATTTATCATATAAATATTATATTTTTAAAGTTTGGAATCATAATTTAAACTTTACGTCATGTTTTATTTTTAGTCTATTAATAATATCTAATAACACTGTGCATGTTAACAAATAAAACACAATCAATTACGCAAATCAGTAAAGCATATTCTTTTAGAGATAGTACAAAAAGAGTACAAAATCTTTTTGAATGTTCTCAAGATGGTCATTTTGAAGCCTATTCCCAAAATGATCATACTCAACTGCTCAACTCCGTAACTCCACCTAAATATTGACACGTGTCATTTTTTTATAATAAAGTTTTTACAATTTTGAGAAAAATATGTGTCGTTAACTTTTAAATGGGCAATTTATGCACATGTAAAAAAAAAGAAGCTAAATGTGCCAAAATCTTTTACATATTTGCCCAAATTAGCCATTTTTTTTGCACAAATTGACATCTCTTGTCTTAGCAAACACACGCATACTCTACCCTTGTATGGATGAGGATCCTCTCAAATTGTTGGGACAACTTGAGTCAAGTTAGATGATCCTCAACCATTATATTAAAATCAAAGGTCAAGATTTAATACAAAGATATGGATTCTTAACCTTTAATTTTAATCTAATGATTGAGGATCTCTAACTTGACTCAAGTTGTCCAACAACTTGAAAAGATCCTCGCCCCTCCTGCATCTATGTTCACCGTAAGGATTAAAGCCCTCACTAATTAGATTAAAATCAAAGTTCAAGATTTACTACAAAGACATGGATTCTTAACCTTTAATTTTAATCTAATGACTAAGGATCTCTAACTTGACTCAAGTTGTCCCAACATGTTAGAGAGAATCCTCGCGCCTCTTGCATCTATGTTCACCATAAGGATTAAAGCCCTCACCAATTAAGGGAGACAATGTAAATACATTTTGGTCACCGCTAGGTGAAAAACTCATCTTCTTCTTTTTTGATAAATCACTTTGAACAACCTTACAAAACAAACATCAACCCATCGTGGGCCGTGCTTGGCACGGCAAAAAAAAATACCTACTATTAAAGAATCTCCCATGACACTCATTCTCCTTCGCGCCCTACATAATAAGATCCGTACAAACAACACAAACCCTAACCCTAAATTTGCCTCACTAAGAAGAAAATCTATATCTTAGATTCTATCACTTTGCACACACATCTCTCGACCCTTTTCTTTCTGGTACAAATTCAGTTTTTTTCTATAAAATTCTTGTTGGTTTATGTTTTTTATAAATTAACGTTTTTTGTTTTTTTTTTGAGTTTTTAGGTTTTTGTGTTGATCTATAATGGCGGGTCCAGCAGCTCCTGTTCCGGCTCATGTTGTATGTCTTCTTTTTGTACTTTGTTATTGTTTTAATGATTCTTTTATTTTTAGGTAGTATTGTTTTTAGAGATGGTTGCGCGAAGATGTTTTTAGTTAATGTTGTATGTTGGTATAGAGGTGTATTGTTTAAAAGATGTGACATTGTAAACATGTGATGTTGGATGAGGTTTTCCCGGGAGGCGGGGGTGTCATTGACCGTTTTAGACTCTACCCTCAGATGCGTACCTAGTAAGGTTTGAGCCCTAGGCCTCTTGTGAGAACATCAAGTGCCTTACCACTAGACTACGTTGATGGTGGTTATTTGTAAACGCATGATGTTATGGTGAATAGGTTATAAAGACGTTCGTTGTGTTTGACTGTTGCTTTGTTCTTTTATGCTCCGAGGATTTAGGTCATAATACTGGGATTTTACTATTAAAAAAAGCGCTAGCTGTTTGATAATCTCTTTATTGCTTGTTTTTAGACGGAAAACACACTCACCCACCTAATCGGCACATTTTTTAATGGGACTTGAATCTACAATTAAGAGGCTGAAGGTTCATTGGTAGATTTAATAGTTGTTGGTTTGAACCTATTTGCTTAACAGTTAAGCTATCGGTCTTCCCGGAAATAAGTGACCTACTACCTATCGAAAGTGCACTTGGTTTTGTATTTTAAATTGTGATTCGGATGTATGAGTAAACTTGCTTTAGTACGTGGTTTTATGTGATTGTGTTATTTGTAGTTTTAAATGACTTTAAATTATGTAAACAGGTTGGGCACTCGTTTGTTCAGCAGTATTATATTATTCTGCACAAGTTACCTGGGCTGGTTTATCAGTTTTATAAGGATATCAGTAGAGTCAGTCGACGCGAGGAAGATGGTACTATGAGCACTGCTACGACTCTAAAGGTATAGTCTGTTTTTTCTTTGTTCTGTTGGTAAAGTGTTTCATATGTACCTCCAAAATCCTTTTTAAAAAAACTAAAGTTATCAGTAAATTGTTTACAATCTATATACCTCAATTAAATAGACGTTAATAACCTTAACTTTGCTTGTTTGCTTCTCTTTTTGAGCTATATATATTAATTTAACTTTATCAAATTAGTTAAACTGCTGGTGGATACACGTGACATAGTGCATTGTAAACGTGATTACTTCAAAACATCAGCAAGTTATAGAGATCTATGTGAAAGTGATGTGGAAAATTTTCGTGTCTAATCTTAATGTTAGTACTTGATGTTGGCATGCAGGCAATCAATGCTAAACTACTTTCACTTAACTATAGCGGATCAAGGATTGTGATCAAACATGTTGACTCACAAGACTCATTGAATGGCGGAGTTCATGTACTAGTGACTGGATATTTGACCAGAAAGGATGATATTCCTAAGAATTTTTCACAATCTTTCTTGCTCGTACCTAAAGACCCCAAAGGCTACTTTGTGTTGAATGACATATTCCATTACACGGGGAATGTTACTCATCAGGAGAATGCTAATCATCATGAAGAAGAACGTGCTCCCACTCTGGATGTGGTGGCTCCTGTTACTCCGGATGTTGTTAAAGAGGAAGTAACCCCTGTTCCAAAGGAGTATGAAGACTTTACTTTCGATAGACATGGATGGACTTTACTGTCAGATGAAGACTTTACTCCTTGAGGAAACTCAAATGCATATTTCTGATAATAATTTTCAAACGAAATTGACAATTTATATGATTAATTTGAAAATATAAAATTTAAATAATTAATATTTATATTTCTGTTGAAGACTTTACTTTCGATAAAGATATGAATGGATTACATCTTATTATACTCGTACTATAATTCTTTTTAACGGATAAATATAGTTTTAGTGAATTAAAAAATGAATATGATAATTGTTTAAAAAATAAAAGGGTTATGATAGAATTAAAACTATTATTCTTTATAGAGAAAAAATATTATCTGAATAAGCAAGGTTATAAATAGCGCGATGCGTAGCGTAATTGTATGACCAAGTCTCACGGCTTAGCGGTTAATACAAAGCTTTTGTGTTTTAAGGCGTGACATACAACGACACAAAATATGAAACTATTATATTTATATCATATTTCATATATATCGAGTTTATAAAAAGCGTTATACATAATGAATAAGATTAAGAAACTACTATTTCATTTAAAATTAATAATAAAAAATTATCGGAGTTAAATAAAAAAAAACTCGTCACGCCTTAGCGCGGCTTATCACGTCTTTTCCAACTTCACCTAACAACACACCCAGAGTCGACGTCTTGGTCTATTTCGTAACATGGAGGTCACGTCTCACATAGCGCAACTTTTAGAACCGTGAAAAAAGTAAAACAATTAATTTTTCTAGTAGCACTCAAGATCATTTACTTCAACAACTTCTTTCTTTAAATATGCCATAAGGTTATAAAGATTAAATATGAATACAAATTCAAATTCTGAAAATTATATACCACCAAATATAGACGGTTTAGTCACTAAAATTGGAGAAATATTTATAAATTAAAACAAAACCTAAAACCGAAAAGTTATATACCAAGTGCAAATGATATACCAAGTGTTAGTAACTCGACAACTGTAACGAATGCATTTACTAGAATCCCAAACCCTCTTGATCTTTAGGCCTGAAGATAGAATCCCATGACACTTTAGCTCTACTTTTGACTAACTCGCTGTGACAACATAAAAATCCTTTTAGTAGTTTGTTAATATCATGGAACTCTGTTTTTAGCAACATGAAGACACAAGCCCAATAGATTTGCATTGAAGCTAACACATAAGCTATCTGTAAGACCTTACTTTTATCAACCTTATCACAAACCCAACACTTATAACCTTTAACGCGTAGAACAAGTTAACACAAACACAAACGTTAAGCGTAGAAGATGAAAGAAATAAAGATAAGGAAAGATGGTGACTTGATGTTAAAACCGTGTATATGTGTAGAGAAAATATGAACAATAAGTTGTATATTCCAAAGGAAAAACACTCACACACACACTTTCAAGCACACCCCTCAAATGACCATTTGAGGGGTATTTATAGTTGGAATACATGATGCCCTAAAAGGCTTTCCATGGGCTTTCGTGGGCTTGGACATGGGTTGGATTGGAGATAAGGCAAGCTTAACATAACTAGTACCCATTTAGCTTAGTCCAATCCACGAGCCCGTTGACTATTCTATTACGATATCTAACACACGATATAAAGTTTCTAAATGTGAATGACCATCACTTCTAATAAAAACTATTAAGGCTAACAATCTCCTCCTAAGGGGTGGTCATTCAAATGATGCTCCACTTGATTAGGTCTTTACTTTTCTCGAGCTTGAACTTTGTGTGTAGATATAGAATAGTCTTGATTCTTTGTTCCTTCATGCTTTGTGATCAGATAATGTGGTTGTCTTCCGTTGTCAACTTCGTTGGTTTGGTGTCTCCACGTCATTCTCCACCATGCTCACACTTCTATTTGACTTTTGGTTAACAATGATGTAGTTCTCGAGTCTTTAAACTTTGTTGATTCTTTGACATTGACGAAGAATCATCTTTAACTTTGTGTTGCCTTTGATTTTGATGAGAACAATCATGTGTTGTTGGTATGAGCATGTGGAAAATCTGCACGATCAATCCGCTCTGGAGCTTCCATAAGAAGAAAACATAAAACAGGTTAGTAATAAGCGGATTCCGGCACTTACAAGTTTGAATTTCGAGGGTGTTAACAACATAGTGTGAAAACACGTCTCTAATTCTCACAGAGGCCGTTCCTGAACTGGAGTCCCACAAGTGAGATAACGCGATGTACCGAAATACACCTACAGTTCAGATGAGTCGCTGAGGTATA
Organism: Chrysanthemum seticuspe; assembly: GCA_019973895.1. NCBI lineage: Eukaryota > Viridiplantae > Streptophyta > Magnoliopsida > Asterales > Asteraceae > Chrysanthemum > Chrysanthemum seticuspe. The sequence continues at coordinate 40,650,523 of BPTQ01000006.1, forward strand.
CCGAGGCATCACCCCACGACTGTAGACCGTTTGAGACACACTAAGCGTAATCCACAGGGAGTTACCGAAGTGACCTGCTGTCAGGGCTGCTTGATGTTGACCCTGGCAGGAGTTTTCATTCAATCACTGAAGAATCACAAATATGAAACCTCTCATAAATGTTCTGGCAGATTGCTAAGATCTGCGTAGGACTCTAGAATATATCACTTGTGTCCTTATTGGTGAACAACAAGCGATGTCATGTCAAGTGTTCCTATGAGATCTTTTGATGAATCTCGTGGCTCTAGACTCAATAGTGCATTTTAGTTTTCCTGAGCGGAGACTAGGGAGAGGGTCTCCTTCTTCAATACCAACAATCTCTAAGAGAAAGTCAATAGATTATGTAGGGTTCCCGGTGAGAATGAAACAAATCCTTTTAAGAGGAATTGAGTGGCTAGAAGGTTTAGTGCAATGCGTCACTGGGTCCATGACGTCTTTGTCTTCAATACCAGTGTCATCTTAGTGACAACCAGTAGCAGATGAGTTGAACCCGGTTTCTGCCCTAAGGTTGAATATGGAGGGCTATTTCTTTTCACCATTTCTTTTACTTTTCTTTTTAATTCTTCAACCCCTTCTTTCTCCTTTCTCACATTACTCCTTTTTTTCAATCATTCCTAAGGACTTCTAATACTAACTATTTGTGATGTCCTTGGGTAGATCCCTCCGGCTCTGGCGGATCATGGGACGAATATTCCTATCCTTAGTCACCTTATAACTCCATGACTGTCCTATTGTTGCCATAAAACCATTTTTCATGAAAATCTCTCAAAGTGTTTTTGATAGAAAACATGTTTGAAACATTCTGAGAGTTTTATATTTTTAGAAACACTCCCCCTTCACATGTGCTTATATGTTTTGACAGAAATCTGCACATAGAGGGTAGAGTTCGCACTTTTTGAATTGATCGACTTTAAATGAGCTAGACCGATTCGAGACACGTTTACATCACTAGAGAACTAGCTTGAAATTATTACCCGTCCTGGTCAAGTCCATAGAAAGTTTCTCGAGATGGTACATTTTTCCTCGTCAATTCATTGGTTACATCTGAGTCGAGCTCTTTTGAGAATCAAACCACGATCATTAAACTTTTTGATCACATTTGAATCACGTCTCCTCCCCCTCAAAAATAGCATACTGTATTCGTGATATTTTTGATATCAACGGATTAAACAACATTTTAGAATCATTTTGGGGAGACAAATGGATTTGATTTAAGCATGAATTTGGAACATTTTAGTTTTATACTCCCCTTTTAATAAAGCATAATCAATTAAAGGGTTTTAGAGGGAGTTATCTTGAGCACAAAATATTTTAAAAGATTTTGAAAATCTTTTTGAACAATCTTGAAAAGGTGCTCAAGATGATGATGATTTCTCACCATTTTTAAATGTAGTGCACTGAAGCGTACACTTTATTTTTTCTTTAAAAACACGAGTTTTGATCTGAAGTAATCAAAAGTCATCATTTCGGTCCGGGTGTCGTACTGATGTATACGAAAGCCATTTATTTAAGAAATTTTGAGAAACGACATGTTTTAGAAAACATATAAAGAACTCTCGCTCAAGCATCTGTACATGCCCGTATCATTGTTGAATGACATTTCTAGAAACGTACAGAATATCGATTATACAAGAGACATGTCGTAGAAGAATATTTTTGGATTTTGGATTTTTTATTGTTTTTGTATTTTTGAAAGTTTTATATTTTTATATTTTGCTTTTGTTGGTTTTTCAAATTTTGTATTTTGTTTTTCAAAAATATTTACAGCGAAGCTTTTTGGAAAAATCATTTTCAAGAAGATTCGAGAAGACGTTCTAACTCCTCAGGGGTTAGGCTTCGCATTCCAATTCATCGAACTAAATAGTCAAACCTTTCTTTTGGAAGGGCTTTAGTTAATAGATCGGCAAGTTGGTAATCAGTCTTCACGAAAAATAATTCAACAGTACCATTTTCGACGTACTCTTTGATGAAGTGGTAGCGGACACGGATATGCTTAGTCTTTGAGTGATGAACAGGATTGCATGATATGGCTATGGCACTTTTCGAGTCACAATACATAGGTATTTTATCGAAAGTAAAGCCATAATTTGTGAGTTGTGTTCTCATCCATAGAACTTGAGCACAACACGCAGATAGAGACATATACTCAGCTTCAGCGGTTGAAAGTGCAGTGCAATCTTATTTCTTTGAAGACCAGCTGACTAACTTTTCACCCAAAAATTGTGCTCCTCCGGATGTACTTTTTGCTGTAACTTGATCACCTGCGTGGTCCGCATCTGAAAAGGCAATTAGATCAAATCCGGATTCCTTCGGATACCAAAGTCCCATGTGAATGGATGTCTTCAGGTACCGAAAGATCCGTTTAACCTCTTTGAGGTGCAGTTCGGTAGGCTTTGCCTGAAACCGTGCTAATAAGCAAACAGCAAAATGAATATCTGGTCGACTAGCAGTGAGGTACATGAGAGAACCAATCATGCTCCGATATTTCTTCGGATCAATAGGTTTCCCAAACAAATCGGCTCTAATTTTTGGTGAAGTTACCATTGGTGTTCCGACTGAGTCACAGTTATCCATACCATGATTTTTCAAAATCTCAGTTGTGTATTTAGCTTGATTTATAAAAATTCCACGAGGGGACTGATGTATTTGTAAACCAAGAAAGAATTTTAGTTCCCCCATCATGGACATTTCAAATTTGCTTTTCATGAGATTTTCAAAATGTTTTGAAAGATTCGGATTAGTGGACCCAAAGATGATGTCGTCCACATAAATCTGAACAATCAAAATGTCGTTTTTGCATTTTTGTGTAAACAAGGTAGGATCAACTGTTCCTTTGGTGAAATTGTTTTGGATAAGGAAAGAGGACAGTTCGTCATACCACGCTCTCGGAGCTTGTTTCAATCCATAGATTGCCTTTTTGAGTTTGTAGACGTAGTCTGGATGTTCCAAGTCGATGAAGCCTTCTGGCTGACTCACGTACACTTCTTCTTTCAGAGTTCCATTCAAGAACGCGGTATTAATGTCCATCTGATAAACCGTGATGTTTTTGTGAGCTGCATAGGCTAAGAATATCCTGACTGCTTCAAGTCTGGCTACCGGCGCGAATGACTCTTCAAAGTCTATCCTTTCCTCTTGTCTGTATCCTTTGGCCACAAGACGAGCTTTGTTGCGAATTACAGTCATTTCTTCATCCCTTTTGTTCTTCCATAACCATTTGAGATCAATGACGCGAATGTCAATTGGTCTTGGAACCATTTCCCAAGAGTCATGAAGACGGTATTGGAGAAGTTCCTCCTGCATCGCTTCTATCCATGCGGGTTCTGCCATTGCCTCGCGAATGTTCTTTGGCTCTATATTGCTAAGTGAGCAAAGGTAAATGCATAAGTCGCAATCGCTGGCAAGTTGGCGTCTCGTCTGAATTGGCCTTGAAGGTTCACCAATAACTTGTTCAATTGGGTGGTCTTTTGTCCACTTCAGAGTAGAAGGATACTGTTGGTTAAACGTATGCAAGTTAGATAGTTCTCGTAAGCTTGAAGATGATTTAGCTGATTCCGTAGCAAACGGGTTTTCAAATAAGTCTTCATCTAACGTTGCATCGTTTTGGTTTTGGTTTTGCTCATCAACTGCTGGTAGAATGGGTGCAATAACTTGAGTAGATGTAGATGATGTAGATGGAGTTGGTGCATTGGTTTCGACCGTTGTAGATGCATCTTCTGTTGGTGGTGGAGGATGATTTTGAGCGGGTGCATCGGAATGATGGTTTGATGCATTTGTCGAAGTTCCACCATAGTATTCATCGAACATTAACTCGAAGAAATTCTCCCATTCTTGTTCTTTAGGATTGTCAAACGAAGTTGATTGAGCTCTTTGAGGTACGAGTCCTGAACTGATGTGTCCATAAGTCTGCTGGTTTAGTGCGGGTTCTAGAGCGAGTCTCTCAGAAGCCATATGTGAAAGTTCATCAAACTTCACATTCATCGTCTCCATGATCCTCCTAGTTCTCCTGTTATACACCCTGAATGCCCTCGAGTTATCTGAATATCCAATGAAGAATCCAATATCACCTTTAGCTTTCAATTTACCTAGATCTTCTCTGTCGTTCGTCGGATAGCACAAAGCGCCAAACACGTGAAAGTAAGAGATATCAGGTTTTCTATTGTTCACAAGCTCATACGGGGTTTTATTGAATCTAGGATGGATTAGGGATCGGTTCTGAGTGAAACAAGCAGTGGCAACAACATCAGCCCATAGAAATAACGGTGCATTAGAATAGATTAGCATTGTGCGAGCAGCTTCCACAAGAGTTTTATTTCTTCTTTCAACTACCCCATTCTGCTGTGGAGTTCTAACAACTGATGTTTGATGTGTAATTCCAACATCTTCAAAATGAGTTCTTAACTCCTGATTAGTGAATTCTGTGCCGTTGTCTGTTCTTACAACTCTTACTGGAGCTTGAAGAAGTACTTGAATACGCTTTAGAAAAGTGATGATGATGCCTGGTGCTTCGTCTTTTGATCTCAAAAACCTAACCTATGTATATCTTGAATAATCATCGACGATAACAAGAATATACTTTTTCCCATTAATGCCTTCAACTCTCATTGGGCCACATAAGTCCATGTGCAACATATGCAACTTTGCTTCTGAACTAGGTACAGATTTAGGTTTATATGATGCTCTTTTGCTTTTTCCTTGTTCGCATGATGGACATAAGTGATCCTTGGTGTATTTGAACTTAGGAAGTCCGTTGACGATGTTGTCTTTGGCAAGATTGTTGACGGTGTCAAAATTGAGATGAGATAACCTTCTATGCCACAACCAGGACTGAGTTCCAGATGCTCGTGTCATAAGACATATTGGTGATGAAGAGTCCATTTGATTGATGTCGATAGCATACAAGTTTGTATCACGATTCCCAGTTAAGAGATTAGTGCCATTCAGGTTTCTAACGAAGCAAGCATTTTTCCTAAAAGCAACCTCTAAATCTGCATCACAGAACTGCCCGACTGAAAACAAATTGTGTCCCAACCCTTGTACATAGTAAACCCGAGTGATCAAATAATTTCCAAAAGGTAGATCTCCATAACCCATGATAGCTGCTACATGATCATTTCCGAAACGTACGGTTCCCATGAATTTCCAGACGAAATTGATCAGCAGCTTCAGATTCCCGGTCATGTGCTTGGAGCAACCCGAGTCGACGATCCAAAGATATATTTCGATAACCTGCCAATAACAGAAGAAGAAGATTTTGGAAACCGTTTTGATTTTGGTTCTTTTGGGTTAGAGGTAAAATCCAGATCACACTCATAGAAGTCATCTATTGCTAAGACAGGTTCATCACTCATTCTACCATTCTGGAGTGTGAAAGTTCTACCCGTGGGTTTCCAAATGTCATCCCTAAAGTAAACATTATGCTCCCTATCAGTAGTGTAAAGCCTAAGTCTCGCAACTAGTCTTCCTATTCGTTTAGCATAAGTTCTTTTGGGAACATTCTTCTTAACAGGCTTAACAATCTCATTCTTAGAAACACAATCATCATGAACATTAGTTAAAGATTTCTTGCAAGTTAAACAAACAGATTCAACATATTCATTAAACTTAGCAGATTTCATAGGTTCATTACATTCAGATGAAATGTCTTTCTTATTACAAAGCGGTAAACTCCTAGGGTGTTCTTCTACTTTCTTCTCTTTATTCAAGCGACTAGAGGCAAGCGAGACTCTATTGTTCCTTGTATTGCTCTTAGGCTTTAGTCTGCTGCTCCTAGAGGTGCTTCCTAGTCATGTAAAAGGTAAGGCACACTCATTAGGATTCACATTTTTATCTAGAGAAGTGGTTTCAGCTTTCCTAGTCTCTTTAGAGTGCTTTTCTAAACTTATGTCATTTGTTCCAATTGTTTTAGATGTGGAGGCAGACGCATTAGTGGTACTCATCTTAAAAAGGCCAGGTGCTAAAACTTTTGGTTTCTCGATAACCGCTTTTCCTTTATCAACATTTTGTTTAGGTAAGGCAGGTAGAGTGACTGGTTTTGATGAAACATTTTTCTCATTGACTTTTGGAGGAGGCATAGAAATAGACATTTTAGTATTGGAAACCGGTTTGGGAACATTTGCTTTCTCCGCAGTCAATGGTTTTTTAATCACAGTATCCACTGCCTTTCCTTTTTGACTTTCCAGCTGAGCCCTCAAAAGATCATTTTTCGCTTTTATGTCATTGTAGGCATGCTCATACGACAGTTTGTCATACTTGCATTCCTCAGTTTTTCGATCAAGTTGTTTAAAATATGAGATATTTTCTTTTTCAAGTTTCTCAAGTGCTTTTTCATGTTTTGAAACAATTTTGGAGGTCTCAGACTGGAGTCTTTCATGATCTTCAACAGAATATGTTTGCAAAATGATGGACATAATATCAGTAGTCAGAACATCTTCGAAGAGAGAGTCATTTAAATTTTCTAAAACTTTGATTTGTTCAACACAGTCATTAGCTTGCTTTACCATGGATTTATGGTCCTTGACAAAGTCAACTGTTTCTTTCAAAAATGCTTGTTCAAAATGAATTACCCTTGCACTGATGGCATTCAGTTGCGGGGCAATTTGAGTTTCAAAAAACTTTCTTTGTTCGATGTCAAAACTAGAGAACCAGTTGTTAGGTGTAATAGTGGTTTTAGTTTTAACAGTGTCTTGAAGATCAACAATTCTAGTTTTCACATTTTCAAAAATACTTCTCGCATCACCTGTGTTAAAAGGATTGTTTAAAGACATTTGTTCAATGTTCGAAAGAGAATTTGAGACAACAACTAGTTTTGAAACAGATTTTGAAGCAAGTGTTGACTCTTTGTATGAAACACTTGGTGTGATGGAGAACTTTGACTTTTCTTTTTGATTAACCAAAGTAATTCCATTAATTTTGTTCCATTTGTTATAATCAATTGGTTTGATTTCCGGATTCTTTTGTTTCATTTTTGATCTACTCTCCTCAGATAGTTCTAACGTTTCAAGAGAATCACGAATAATAATGGGTTCATGTAAAGCTTTTCCATTGTTTAACACATTCTGAGGTTTTTGAGCTTTCTTGAGGAACGAAGAAGGGTCGTTACCAAGTGCCATTCTATTATTAGTATGAAAACGCGGATTTACTTGATTAGAAAGCATCTTGATTGTTTGAGCATAATGGCCCGTTTTAAGAAGCAAATTTTCCAAAGTTTGGATTTTTTTCATTTTTATCAAGAATTTCATCAAGAAGAGAATCTTCTCGTTTTGAAAAATCAGTAATCAACTGCTTCTTCTCTTTTTCAAGATTAGAAAATATTTCTTTTTGTTTAGAAAGTTGGTTATTTAAATCAGAAATTTCCTTGTTTAAAGATTTAATTTTTAAGTTCAAATTCACATCAAGTGTGTTATACTTGATTTGCAATTCTTTTTCTTTAGAAACCAAATTTCGATAACCAATTTCTAATTCTGATTCTTTGTTTTTCTGAAATTCAAAGGCTTTTGCGTTCTCCTTGTAACTCCCAAGCTCAGCGGTCAATTTAGCATTCGCGGACTTAACTTCGCGATTGACCGTTTTAACTTTCTCAATTTCAATGCCACATTTATTGATTAATGATTCAAAATAAGCACGTGTTTCCTCATCAGTATCAGTATTTTGTGCCACACAGCCTCCACTAGGATTCACATCTGGAGTTTCAGAGTTAGTATTGCTACAACTCGAATTGTCCAGGTATGTATCATAAGTAGGTGTTGATGTCACAGAATGCTGTTCTTCATGAGTAAACACATCAAATATGACATTGTTATAACATGGATCAATGATTGGTACCTCAGATACTGCATTGGCGTCATAGACAGGAGGTGCGTCAGAATCAGTGTCGTACTTAGTCTCCTGAAGATTTGCCATGAAGATGCAGTTTGCATTGAGTTCCTCGAGGTCTTCCAAATCATCCATAATAGCCATGAAGTCATGTTCCTCAGCACTCAATTGAAGTCCAGATTGTTCCTTTTGTACCAACATAATAGCTTTCTGAAGATACGCAAGATCCTTCTTTTCCGGCTTAGTTGGACAATTCCTTGCCATGTGACCCAATCCTTGACAGTTATAACACGTAACCTGATTACCCTGATTCACATTTCCATAACTCCCAACGACTGGAGCTGCAACATTCCCATTCTGATTAGCCACTGCTCTATTCCCAACATTCTAACCCATCTGATTACCCTGATTCTGAACCGCCTGATTACCCATGCGAAATCCAGTAGCATATCCCTGTTGATTCCCAATAACTCCAACAATTTGTCTTTGATGACCCATATTCACACCCGGCTGTGCAATTTGCCTGTTGCGAGTGTTTGATGAAATCCTTTGGTTGTTGTTAGTTGGTGTGGAATAGCGACCTCTGAATGCTTTACCCAATAAAGAGAATACTTGAGACAAAGATTCTTCTGGTTCCATTTCAAGATCAGTGATTCCTTGTTCCTGGTAATGTTGTTGTTCGGGTGGATAGTTTTGTTGTTGAGGGATGTATTGCTGCAAGTTGTTGTTAGTGTAAGATGATGAAGGTTGTTGTTGTGTATTCACTGGAGTTTGAGTCTTTGCAATGAGTGCCAATGGATCATGATTCTTTGCTAATCTTTCTTGCCTGACTTCATTCACTTCATTTTGGTTTTGTTTCAGAAAATCGTTGAGTTGATCAAAGTTCACTTGATGTAGGTCTTTTGTTTGGTTGACAATAGTGACATATCGTCCCCATTCTTCTAGAAGATTATTCAGGAACTTGATGTTTTGAACGATAGTTCTGGGTGCTAGCTTGTTTCTGATAAGCTCATTCATCAAAGTACAGAACCTTCCATAGTAGGATTCAATGGATTCTCCTGGAGTAGATGTAAACTTCTCCCAAGCAGTTAGCAACTTGTTCTCTGTGTCTTGTTGACCAATTTTTGTTCCATGACAAAGTCGTCTAACACGTTCCCACATATCGAAAGCAGTTTCACAACTGTCTACAGCGGCAAAGATGTCTCTTGGTAAACCCAGTTGTACAATATGAATTGCCATGTCATCTGCTTCGACTTGCTTCTGATCCTCTTCAGAGTATTCCGATTCTTTTTGAAGACGAAGAAATGGTGGGACGGGAGGTATTGCATCAGCATTTCCAGGGTCTTGTACTTGTCGAGGTATGAAGGGTCCATCCTGAATGGATTTGATCATCAATTTTCCATTAGGTTTTGTCTTGATGTAACGAAGCATTCGACTTGTCCATTGAAGATAACCACCTTTTTCCAACATAGGAGGACGGTTTTCGGCACCGGCTGCATGAATGTCTTGTTGAGTTGCCATTGATGAAGGTATGATATGATAAAGTTGATGTAGGATCGATTCAACGATAAAGGAGTTGTGGTTGATGAAGATTAAGCTCGGTTGAGGTGTTTCTGAAAGTCGTACTCGTAACCTTGGTTCTTAGGCGAAAAAAATTTTCTCCCAAAATTTGAAATTCACTATAAAAATCAATTATATGGTCGTATGAAAAATTTGAGTTATGACAATTTTGACGCCAAATTTGACCCGAAAAATTTGAATTTAGGCCCAAAAATTTGAATTTTTGACCAAAATTTTCACAGTTAAACCAAAATTTGAATCTCGTGTAAAAATTGTACGTTTAGTCTCCTCAAAAATTTAAATTTTACTCAAGTTTTCCCGCCAAAAAACTCAAAAATTTAAATTGAACGTTTAGTCTCCCAAATTTTTTTTTTTTTTTTTTTAAAAACCTTTATGCCTAGAAAGAGCTTAGGCGTAGACAACAGAAGTTACGAGTAGGATATGGTTACGAGTAGGATGGCTTAGGCGTAGGATTCCTTAGGCGTAGGAAATGCTTATGCGTAAGTTTAAAGTTAGGCGTAGAAAAACTTATGCGTAAGATTTAGTTATGCGTAAGACAAGCTTAGGCGTAAGAAAATACTTAAGCGTAAAGTGTTCTACGCGTAAGTCTAAGCTTATGCGTAAGATTAGGGTTTAGCCCAAAAATCCTTTACACTATCACAGTGTAAAAGATATCCAAAAGTCGAAGTGTTCCACAAACTTATCCAAGTGAGGGAAGCACTGAGTAATCGTTATAGCTCGAAGAACCTGCACCAAAAAGTTATGCGTAGAACCTTATGCGTAGTTTGACTTTCTTACGCGTAGAACTAAGGTTTTGACCTACGCGTAAAAAATTTACAGCGATTCAAACAATTTCTCTTGCACAAACAGCCTTAAAAACACTCGAATAACCCAAAAATGTTGACCTTTTTCACCCAAAGTGCTTAGAAAGCTTACGAGTAGAAATGACCAATGAACCAAATACGAGCTTAAAAATGAAGAAAAACACGTAAAGCTTCGAACTTTTTGCAAAAAACTGAAACTTTAGCACCAAATGAACCTTAAACCACAAGAATCTTGAATTTTTAAGTGCAAAAATTAAAGCTTTAAGCGTGAAAACTTTGATAACGAAGCTACGCGTAACACTACAAAAAAAACTTCAACCAAAACACTCCTAAACCATTGTTAGGCGATTGATACCAATTGTAGGACCTTACTTTTATCAACCTTATCACAAACCCAACACTTATAACCTTTAACGCGTAGAACAAGTTAACACAAACACAAACACAAACGTTAAGCGTAGAAGATGAAAGAAATAAAGATAAGGAAAGATGATGACTTGAATGATATGAAACCGTGTATGTGAAGATAAAGATGAAAACAATAAGTTGTATTACTTGAAAGAAAACACACACACACACACACACACACACACACACACACACACTCAAGCACACCCCTCAAATGAGACTTTGAGGGGTTTATATAGTTCCTTACACAAATACCCTAATGGGCTTGGCAAGGGCCACGGTTTGGACTTGGATTGGGCTTGGATTGATATAAGGCTAGCTTAACATAACTTCTAACCAATTAGCTTAGCCCAATCCAAGAGCCCGTTGACTATTCTATCACGATATCTAACACACGTTACAAAGTTCCTAAACATGAATGACCATCACTTCTAATAAAAATTATTAAGGCTAACACTATCGATTGTAACATACTAGCATAAGACATGACTTTATTCTTCCGGGGTGCAAGTCTTGCACCATGTTTTTTTTACTTTTTTCACCAGTGACTTTCAATTAGAAATGCTAAACTGTTTGGCTAGTTAGTTACAGGTAAAATTACATATAAGTGCATCAAATTTCAAACATAATATTTACCAACTATTGGCCATGTTCATTTACAGTGGCTTTTACCCCTTTGCATTTGATACTTATACAAAATACTTTTTAAACTTTGTATTTTTAAGACTCGCGATATTCAAAAACACCTGTTAAACCAACTAATAATACAAAATAGTATGTGAACTAACATCAAATTCTAAAAACAAACTAGCCCTAAAACCCATCAAACTCTACATTTTTACTACTTTACATCAGTTTCTTTATTATTGTTAACACTTTTATTTTAAAAAAAGGATTATCATTAATAAAAATAAATTTTTGTAGCTATAAAATGAATGTTTTCGCACTCGCTGCAACGCGCAGGCGACAATATCTCGTTAAATAACATCCATTACAATTTTTTGTGTATCAATTCATAGTATTTAAAAGATATTTAAGTAATTAATTTTATTAAATACAAAATTAATTTAATGTATATGTTTAAATGCGTTTCACCGTTTAAAAAAAACGAAACGAAAATTTGTTAAAGAAAGAAAGCATAAAACGACCTTGACGATACGATGTCGTTTCGGCAAAAATTTAAAAAGTGCAAAAATACCCAAACTATGTGCCACTTTACATAATGCACCTTTAACCTTTTTTATATAACAAACTTTATTCATCAAATATGTAGCAAATATTGGAGAATTATTTAAAGAAAAATATACCAGTGCGAAGAGCTCTAAATTATGAACAAAACAAGCCTAATATTGATATGTTTTTTATATACGTACGATTTTATAAAAAATGATGAAATTTAGTATGTCTTTTTAAAAAAAAAAAAAAAACTTTTAAAACACGCCCTTAAGCTATCTAATAACTTTAAAAATCAGCAGTGAAGTAACAAATAAACTGCAGGGGTCAAAGATGTGCAATTTTATATAAGTTTGAATTATATAAATTTTTGGAAATTATACTAACAGACTTTGCATAATTCTCTATCTCATGACACTCATGAGTCATCTCAACTCGAAAGAGTCGATGAATGACACAAGTTATGGTTCGAGTCAAGGTCATTTAGAAGTCAGAGTCTGAGTTACTTTGCTTTAAGAGTAAATTAATCAACTTGTGAGGGTCGATTCATGATAGGTAACAGTTAGACAACTCTAATATTTACAAACTAGTAAATAAAAACATGCATTTTCATGAAAAGGTGACAACAGCCGTCTTGTGAAATGGAGAAAGGTTGAATATCTAGTGTAATTTTGTGTTATCCTTCAATAACAGTTCTTACACTGATCTTAAACATCATGAGATAGCCCGTTGTCTAAATATTGACAATGTAACCAGTTTACAATAGCACACACATCCAAACACCCGTTTGGGTTTAAAAAAAATATTAAACACTACACAACTATAAAGTGTAATAGAATAATACCCGGTATACTCTACGACCACGAAGCCACTCTCCCTCCATGATTACTGATCGGTGCGAAACCGTCAAGTTTTCTCACGCAAGCTGATCACTTGTGAATGATCAGCCGTAAGGAACTCAAAACAGATTACACACCAATGCAATTTAAGATCAGGAGAATATAGTGTTTCCCCGGGTCGTTAAGTCCCACGGAGGATGAATTGGTGTTTAAAACAACTTCAGATGATAGAATGATCACTAAGGATAGCGATCTAGCGATAGGAATCACTAGTAAGATAGTAGACTTCAACAAAATTTGTGGTTAAGTAGGAGGCACCCTGAATTGCTGGGCCCCTTTGTGATATAAGAGGACTAGAATTTAACGTAACCACACATTAGACAAAACTCAAGGAATGCCGACTAGTAAGTGTTCACTAGTCGAACGCACTCTTTTGAACTGCCAAAGCGTGGCTAGTCATTAGTACCTCCCTCTCACCGAAGCACCAGCATCTCATATGGCCCATAATAAGATAATGTGAAATATCAACACATCACAAATTATAAAAAAAATTTGGGTTTGCCCACAAACCTACACACACGATAACATTTGACCAATGTAACAGTTATAAATCTGTTGCCCGATAGAGTACTACAAATTCTAGTCACATTCTTGACAATAACTTCCTATTG